>JBBBDQ010000213.1:500000-582500 GCA_037127315.1 Ascarosepion bandense | reverse complement strand
CCTCTTTTTTCTTTCATCTCTCCTTTTTTGTTTTCATTCTTTCATTCCTCTTTTCTTTCTTTCAATTTCTCCTCTCTTTTTTCTCTGTTGCTTTCACTTTTTCACCTCTTTTTTCTTTTTTCTTTATTTCTTTCATACTTTTCTCTTATTTTTTCTTTCTTTCTTTCATTCATTCATTCTTTCGTCTTTTACTTCTGTCATTGTTTACTGTTTATTTTCTTTGTTACTTTCATTCTTTCGCTCCTTCTTTCTTTCTTTCTTTAGTCTCTTCTTTATTTCGTTTATTCGTTCATTTTTTTCATTCTTTCATTCACTCATTCTTTCATTCATTCTTTCTTTCTAGTATTGTTTGCTTTTTCTTTCTTTTTGCTTTCGTTCTTTCGTCTGTTTTTCTTTCCTTTCTTCTTTCTTTCTTTCGTTCATTCTTTATTTCTTCTTTCTTCGTTTCGTCTTTTAGTGTTTTCATACTTTTGTTTCTTCTTACTTTCTTTTTTCTATCTTTCGTCTCTTCATTTTTTGCTTTCGTTCTTTCGTCTATTTTTCTTTCGTTTCTTCTTTCTTTCATTCTTTCTTTCATCTTTTCTTTCTTTCGTCTTTTAGTTCTTTCATACTTTTGTTTCTTCTTTCTTTCTTTCGTTCTTTCTTTCGTCTTTTCTATCTTTGATGCATTCGTTCTTTTGTGTCTTCTTTGTTTGTTTGTTTGTTTTTTTTCATTCTTTCGTCTTTTCTTTCTTTGTTAATTTCGTTTATTTGTCTCTTCTTTCACTATTTCTTCTCTTCGTTCTTTCTTTCTTTCTTTCTTTCTTTTCCCGCAATCTCCATCTTCCCTCGTCTATACCATTCTTCTCACTTTAATGCCTACTTTCTTTTTTTCTCCTCGCCTTTCTTTTTCCCTTTCTCGTTCAAGAACTTTGCTTCCCTTTTACTTTATATTTTAACCTTATTTTCATCTTCCTTTTACTCTCCACTCAATTTTTTAAAAACACTTTTTTTTTTGCTTCTAACAGTTTTAAACAAGATAAGCTATCGCCATTATGACATGTTCGCCTGACACAAAGAAAAATTCACCCAGTGCTGTTGCCAGGAGGGGAAAGAGGAGGTTAGGCGCATTTTTTGGCAACTCCCATAGCACTTCACGCGCTGAATTGATCACTGACCAATTCCACAATACATTCTTTATCCGAAATTGCTGACCCTTCCTATCTCACTCGACAGAATTCTCCATTTTCTTTGGCGGGAAGGAAGTCAGATCGTGTACCCGAGCAGAAATGCCTGTTAGTTTCGTCGGCTTACCCGCTTTACACGTCGTCTTATGGAACCCCAAGTCAATTCTTGCCAACTTGGGTGGAAATCGATTCAGGATCAGCTCGCGAAACCAGCCAGAAGAATTCAGAAAATCAAATTTGTCAGTGAAATGTCTTTCTTAGCGATAAGCCAGCAGTTTAATACCCGAATTACTTGCCCTTGAAAACGACAAACCCACTGCATATTTTTCAAAGTAGACAACATTAACTACGACCAAAGCAGCTATAAAAAATACTAGAATTCCTACCAGGATTTATTAGTTTGGGTTACAGTTTTAACAATATAAGATACGCAGATGACATCGAATTTTTAGCAAAGAGACAAAACAGTGCAAACTTTTTTAGACATGCTAGTAAAAAGAAAAGCGAGTATAAAAGAAATATCACTTGTCATAAGGCAGATTATATCATTATCAGCAAGAGGAAGAGCTCAATTTTGAATTACGAAGTAGAGACGCTAGAATTAAGCAGGTGCATAAATTTAAATATATGGGAAATGTTTTAATAGATGACACAGAAATCCGAAGGCACATTGAAATAAAATAAATATACCTTTTAAATCTAAATATATATTCAGAAAGGGAAATTTTGTTGAAAATATAGGGTCCTGAAATGCTATTAAATATAATCTTCCTGTAGGAGTGAATGCTTGAAAATCGTCTCACAGATAAAGGGGCGACCTGGGACAGGAGAACGATGGCGGGAATACTACGGACGAAGTAGGTACTCAACGAAGAAGTTTTAAGAAAAGTGGAACAAAAAGGACACTTGGTCCGGCGTATTTAACTTTTTCCCTGTCAATCATTTTAAGAAAAAACTTTTCATTTTTAGACGAATTTCTTTACAGGTATACCTCACCTCACGTCGGTATTTTTTTTTATTCCAAGAGAGGCGACTTATGTCGAAAAACAACTTAAGTCGAATTTTTACTTGTATATGAATTTGTCACTAGGCTATACCACAAAGAACCATCCTCAATCCTGTATTTTATAAATAAATCCATTTTTAAAGAATATGAAAAATAGATATTAAAAATAAAAATTAATAAATGCCATAAAATTTAATAAATTATTAAGTTACCTCTGCCGTTATTTTCATTGTTATTAAATTGTAAGATTTTTTAAAAGAAAGTTTTATATTATTTTAATTTTTTATTTTTCATAAAACTTCTTCAAACGTAAACCTACAAAGCTAAACAAAAATTCCATAAAATATTGGATAATTGCTGAAAACTGGGTTAAATTTTTAATTTTAACATAATTAAAAATTAAAAAAAAACAATTTGTATGAATAAGATTTATACCAAATTCGTCTTCCATACTTGGCATTTTTAGCCGGCTCCTGTAAATCATATCATTAACGCCTCCTTGACAAGTGTTGACAGATACGATAACAAGGATACCGTAATTGAGAAACGCTTTTTTTTTAATATTTCAGAAAGTAAGCAAATAATTCTTGTTTCAAGCCAACTTAAGGTAAGTTTAAAGTCGGTAATTTGAATTTCAGTAATGTGTCAGCGAGGTGTATTTTATTTTTGTAAGATTTTTAAAAACTTTTAAAACGGCTTCTGTTTACAATCGATGAAAAATGGCGGAAAATTTGAAATTTTAACTTTATTTAAAATCAACAATTTTTTTTATTCCGATCAATATAATTTCGGTTTGAAATACACCAAGGTATTTTGCTTACTGGAATTAGTAAATTTAATCTCTTGGCTTTCAATTAAAGCTAATTTTAAAGCTCATTTATTATTAAAATTTCAATTTAAATTTAGGTATAGAAAAATGAGTGGAGGTACCTATATGGTCAATAAGAATCTATTTTAAGCTTACAAACAAATAAATTTTAGTTATTAAAATAAAACAGAAGAAATCATCTAAACTTACGAATGCATGAACGTACATAGATATTTATAACTTGGAGATTTTTACAGAACATCGCGGACACTTTATTTGTGAATGTTATTTCCGCTAAGACATCATAAAATAAAATGATTTTGTAAGGTTAAATAACAAATACAGTTATTAAAATTATTTTGCGTGAGTAAAAAAATAAAATAATATATGTTAAATTTACCACTATTTGGATTTACTATAAATGTACGTATTTTGATATGATTTTCTATACTGTTATTATTCTTATTTATTGTGTAGTAACATGATTTTATATGCTTTTAACACTTTTCTAGTGATATTACGATTTCAATATTTATGGCGGACAAATGTAAAGTCGAATAAAATGACTTAAATTCTATTTTTGTTTTTATTTTTCCATATATATATATATATATATATATATATATATATATAAAGCTCTCGGAGTCTAACCGTACTGATGAGCTGTGATACGGCGAAACAGACCTGTCTGCGGATGACAATATTTACGCTTTCACACCCCGATTGAGCACTCTGGAAAAATAGTAGACTTTGATAAACAGTAGCTACTCTGGCATGTACGCATCGCTCATTCAGTGAAATGAATTAGAGCGATCTAGCTATTGCGCGCGTATAATGATATGTGCTAAAAAGTCTGCCTACTTTCACATCGCCCAAGGGTAGAGTGACGCCATTTCGGTCGGGTTTCAATCCTGGATAAAAAAACAATCGGTGTCTAACCATACTGATGAGCTGTGATACAGCGAAACAGATCTGTCTTCGGATGAGAATATATATATATAGAGAGAGAGAGAGTCGCCGACTGACGACATTTCAGTCGGGTTTCAATCCTGGGTAAAAAAGCAATCGGAGTCTAACCGTACTGATGAGCTGTGATACGGCGAAACAGATCTGTCTGCGGCTCGGGTGTAATGAAAGCTTTAAAACTAATCCATGGTCCTGGAGCTCGGACTCTTTGGACGTTGGCACGGAAGACTAAAAAGTAATAGTTGTTTCCAGTTAAAGCGAAACCGTAGACTAAAAGAAAAATGAATGGATGTAAGTCAAATTTTGATTTTCTGGTATCGATATCAAATAAGTTTTTTTCGTCGTAAACTGAATTTTGAGGGCTAAATAAGTCCACTGAGTAAATGATATCATGGCTGAGACTAAGAACTACAATTATACCTACTTAGAGCCAAACCCGAAGCAAAAACTAAAATAAAAGGGCTGAAAAAAACTACAGACATACAGACAGATAAACAGACACACACACAAACATCTTGCCTTATATATATATATATATATATATATATATATATATATTATCGATTTTCTGAATTATTGTAAGAACTGCAACCTTGAAACCTCTGAATATCGTTTCTTATGTCTTTGTCTATGAGTGTATCAAATTTGATTAAAATCAGACCACTCCTTCTATAACCCGATTTTTTCGATTATCGATTTTCGATATTTATCGGGGTTACCTCGACACAAAACCTAGCTAAGAACACTCGTAGACGCTTATAGTACAACTGTGTAAATTTTCAAGGAAATCAGTTCAGCCGTTTCGGAGTCTGTAGGTAACGGACACACACACACACACACACACACACACACACAAAGTTTCATTTATAAATAAGTTTAGATACGAGTGAATAAGTAACAAAGAAAAATTTACAACGCCCAAAACATTAATTTAATCAGGGACTATATTACAGTTTAAAAATCAAATATTGCCTCGTAGCAATATTTTAAAATGTTGTGACACTTTTCTTGCTACAAGGCAATATTTGATTTTTAAACTGTAATATAGTCCCTGATGATGAACGATGATGTTCGTAAGTACTAGGACAAGTTTTGGACAGTTTTATACAAATATAATTCAAAATAAAAAGTCTAATCAGAAAATATGAAAAAATTTAAAAGAAACTGTATAAGACTATGTTGTCTCTAACGTTTAGCACAACCTGCTTAATATATATATACTATAGTCATCTGCAGACAGATCTGTTTCGCTGTATTACAGATCATCAGTACGGCTTAGAGTCCGTTCGCTTCCTAACCCAGGATTGAAACCCGACCGAATCGGCGTCAGTCGGCGATTCTACCCCTAGGCCACAAGTGTCCGGTAGAAGAAGGGAGGCTTTTTAGCGCATATAAACATGCCCAGTAGCTAGCGTGCTCCAATTCATTATCGAATGAGCGATGTGTATATGCCGGGGTAGCTACTGTTTACAAAGCCTCCCACTCTTCCAGAGTGCTCACTCAGGGTGTGAGAGCGTAAATATATATATATATACATATATATATATATATATATATATATATATATATGACAAACGATGTATAATCGAGAACGACTTAACTCGAAACGACGTAACCCGAGGTATACCAGTATTTGTTTTTAATACAGTAACTAAGAAACTGAGACACTTTAAACTTAAATTTGTAATTAAATGGTAGAATAAGACTGTGAGTGATAGCAAAAGGACAAAATATTGTTTAGATTTATAAATGATAAGATGTTGTGGAGAGCAATGATCGTTCACGCGGTGTGACGTCATAGAACCACATTACAAATTTGCGAACTGCATTTGCTATTTGATAACTGTTATCGTTGCATAGCAAAGTTTTATGTCAACACAAGATGAATCGTCTTTGATGATGGATGTTTTTATGTTAACGTCCCTGTAACCTCTCTGAAGATGGCTCATGTGAGCCGAAAGCTTAGAACCAACATAATAAAAAAATTATCCAAATGTTGAAGAATTTTTGTTTTTATTTTCACCTGAAATTAAAGCCAAAATACAATGTTTAGAACGGCTCATGATTAAACATAATAGACATTCATTGTCTCTTATATTTAGCAGTATATGTTTAGAATATATATATATTGTGTGTGGGGGTTTACGTGCGTGCTCGTGTATGTGCGTATGTGTGTGTGCGTATATTTGCAGGTGTGTTTATTTGTGCATGTGTGTACATGTGTATATGTGTGTGCATATGTGTGTGTATGTGTGTCGGTGTGTTGGTGTATTGGTGTGTGCGTGTGTGTGTGTACTCGACAAGTTGCTGAAAAGTGTTTAAACACAGACTGTTGATTGTGCAGAATTCTTTCTTTTTTTTTCTGAATATTTAACTAAAACTTTTAAACAATTTCCTGTCGTAGACTGATTACATTTCTAAGATTTTGCTATCATATGCATAAAATAGCTTTGGGAAAATCTTGCATCGGCCTAATAATATCCATTGACATGCTCCAAATAGACTTCCCAAACACGAAACTTGGCAACAACAAAAAAGAATACTCTCACTTTCCCAGCTGACACCCGAGCTGTTTAATGTCAGCCTGTAAAAAGCCATTCCGACTGCTTATATCAAATCCTGATAAAAACAAAGTTTGAAATTTTAGACTAAAATCGTCTGGTTCTGCGCAGTTTAAATACGGGCTTTTCAGGGATTTATTTTCCAAAATTCTTGAAATTGAAAGCTGCTCAGGTTTCACAATGAAGAATAAGTGATTTCTACTCAATGCGTGGATATTTTTTTTTAAATGTCGGATTTTGTTTATTTTCGTGTCACGATTTGACGCATGCGCGTTCAGAGGTCCATTAATGCATCACGTTCTTGTCGATAATTTTGATGGTGTACAAAACGAAGGGAAAAGAGGAGAGAAAACGTAGATTAAATGGTTGATTACAAAAGATCAAGTGTTATCAAGCCAAGCGTTCTGTTGCAAAATGTTCCCTTTCGCATCTCCAGGTCAATTGCTTCCAAATTACCACATTTGCTCGTGTATCAGTCGAATTGAAATTGCCGTATTTGCCTGTGTACCAGTCGAAGTGAAATTAACGCATTTACCAGTCTATCAGCCGAACTGAAATTACCGTATTTGCTCGTGTATCAGTCGAAGTAAAATTAACGTATTTATTCAAGTATGAGTCGAACTGAAATTATTGTATTTCCTCGTGTAACAGTTGAATTAAAATTATCAATTTGCATGTGCATGATGGTGGGGCAGTGGATATCGACTCGGAACGACAAATCGGGAAGCTGAGTTCGAATTCCAGTAGAATGTTTTTTGCATTCGCTTGCGCACAAATACCCTTGGGAAAGGTATTAATCGGTCTCTTCTCTCCAGTTATGGGTTAAATAACAGGACATATTGGGTTCTATAGCCGTGGCTGACAACCAGTCTACCGCAGAATGCAATGGCAACCTACTGCGGGATAATCTTCTGCCCAGTCAGTCATGTCTTTTTCGAGACATGATCGCCCATCACGTATGGAACTTAACTGTCAGACTAAATATAATAATTGGAATCATGATTAAGGCTTCTACTGGTCATAAAGTGGGGGATCGGTTTTCTATTGTAATAAAGTAATAAACTGATCCTCCACTAATTACTACGTAATATAATAAATCTCTTCCCCCTCTAGCTGTGAGTCAAATAACGGGACAGGTTGGGTTCTATAGCCTTGGCTCGCAACCAGACTACAGCAGAAAGTAATAGCAACCTACTTCGGGATAATCTTCTGTCCAATCAATCATGTCTCTTTCGAGACATGATCGCTCAAGCCTGTATAATGTATGGCACTTAATTGACTGACTGATGCTGAAATGAAGTTTCCGTATCAAATTGAAATCACCCTACTTACCAGTCAGTGTATTTCAAATTGAAATTATTGTATTTCGTTGTGTATAAGACAAATTTTTAAGTCCAAATTGCAAAGATTTTATGGAACGAAGGCTTTCCAAATGAGAGAGAAATGATGGATATTACGCCAAGCTCCTGAATTGAGAGAGTTTATTTTCTAAGCACCACTTAGATGTGGCACAAGGCCGAAAGTATGGAGCATCCACTGAAGATCGAACTCACTACTTAATTGTAATTAGTTCGCGTGAGACAAGCTTGCTAACATTACACCACGTCGAGGTGCCCAGATAGATAGATACACAGATATATAATTGATTTTCTAAGCGCCGTATAAATGTGGCACAAGGCCGAAAGTATGGAGCACCCAGTGAGGATCGAATTCACTGCTCAGTTGTAATAAGGTCTAGTGAGACAAACTTGCTAACATTACATCACGTCGAGGTGCCCCTCCTGAATTGAGAGAGGCTACCTGATGGAAAGCAAATATTCGAATTCCTAGCTATTAAGTATTATAATCATGTCTCATGACATGGGGTGCTCAGCTCGCTATATATGTCACAGTGTCAATGTCTCTCTGTCCGTCTGTTTGTGCATGATCCTCAAATTCAATCAGTGATTGTGTTAGCCTATTTCTCCCGTCTTCTTCTTTTGCCTAAATAGAATGACAGTAGAATGATTATTCATACTATTTCAACTCTTCTTGATGCTGGATATGAGATTTTTCAATGGCGCTCTTTCCTTAATCTGGGGTTTCCGGGGATTCTTTCAATGTGTTCTTTTATTCCATTTTTTATCATTCCAAGTGCACCTACTATCACTGGCACAACTCTTGTTTTCAATTTCCACATTTTTTTTTCTGCCATAGGAACAAGGTCGAAAAATCTGCCATTGGAACAAACTCCTACACAAAGAATGAATCTTCAGGTCCCCACAACCAGGATAATCCTAATGATGGCCCTGAAAATTCTCCAGCTAGATCTATAACCGAACATTTAAAGAAAGAAAAAATAAAATGGTCTCGTGACAGTCGTTATGACTGCATTTCATGATGCGTTACTCAAACCTAAAAAAAAAAACATTATTATTATGTCATTTTTCATCATATTTCGATTTCTGCTTTGGTCTCACTACCAACCAAGTCTGCGGGGAGACCTAAGGCAGGTAGTGGCGTGTTGTTATGGCTCCATTTCATGTTTTTCTATCTTCCCTATCATCCCCAGCATTACATAGATAAAGTTTTCCTTCGTGTGTGGGCTGTACTTAATAAGACAATTTTTTGTATATCTCTTAAACTGGGATTCCCAGGGATTCTTTCAATGTGTTGTTTTGTTCCATTTTTTATCATTCCAAGTGCACCTACTATCACTGGCACAACTCTTGTTTTCAATTTCCACATTTTTCCTATTTCAATTTCGAGGTCTTTATATTTTGACAGTTTTTCAAATTCCTTGGTTGCTATGTTACAATCCGCTGGACAAGCCATATCAATTAATAGACAAGTTTTCTCCTTCTGGTTTTTAATTATTATTATTATTATTATTATTATTATTATTATAACCTGTGCATGACGAATATACAGAAAGTAGTAACAAACCAGATTTTGATAAAGTTAATAGTCGGCGAAGTTAACGATCATCTGAATTAAAGTCTGGAACCGAAGGCTTTATTCTTACAGTGGAAGACCGAAGTCTTTTCACTAGGAACGTTCAGGCAAATATCATACATAATAACGTGGATCCAAAATGCAGGTTCTGTGACAAATACCAGGAAACAATTGACCATCTAATCTCAGAATTTTCTATACTTCCGCCAAATGAACATAAAAACCTTCACGATAGACTGAGGCAATATTTACACCGGATATGTGCAAACACTTTGGAAAATAAGTAAACAAACATTGCTATAAACATCATCTAGCATTCGTTACAGAAATAGAAGATGTCACTTTTCTATGGGATTACACCATTTACACAGACAAGAAAATTGAAGCAAATAGGCCGGACATTATTGTCAAAAACCGAGAAAAAAACTTGCCTACTAACTGACATGACATTTCCAGCTGTCTGTAACATAGCAACCAAAGGATTTGAAAAACTATCAAAGTATAAAAACCTGGGAATTGAAATAGAATTTGAAGGAGACTCCTCATTTTATTTTCAGTTAAAGTAACTCCTGTAATAGTTTATTAAAAAGAAAAAAAATGAAGGGTATTTCCTTGAATAAATTGGTAAAATTTTCAAAAATATTATCGATGTCTTTCTTAGAATCCCAAGACATAAACAATACCCGTTCGGCTTTCGGGAATCGTCTAAATTTTTCATTAAATTCGACGATTGAGCCAGTAAACGCGATATCGAGTAAAATGGGGTTTGGCCTAAAAATTAAAATATGAAAAAAAGATTACTCAGCACACTTCATAAGATCACCGGGTGCAGAAATGTCCTTAATTACAAGGCCTCATCTTAAGTCTTCAGGTTACAACATATCCCTAAAGAAGGTTGAACGTTATGCAGAAATGTCCTTAATGAAAAAAGTATGACAAACCAAAACAATTACAAGGCCTCATCTTAAGTCTTCAGGTTACAATGCAGATGTTCCGGTTGAAAAATAAAAATTAATCAAATTTCCATTTCGCGAATTTTATTTACCAACCAATGGGAAGCCCAGAATCAAACACAAGTATGAAATCCCAAAACGAGCTGCTTTTGATCTAAAAAGCGGATGCAGGCAGACAGGCGAGAGTAACCAGTGTCTCCCCTTGACTTAAGTCGAGCGGCTACTATACTTGCCTCTTTGCTTCTCCACTGTCACAAAAGTACTTACTGACCTAAGGAGCGACTACTTCAAAGACATTCCTCACATACCTCCGCTCCTCACATTCCTAAACACTAATTATCTTTTTCAGCATTATATTTTCCATTAACATTCTAACCTCCGTTGGACCTTTATTTCATGTATTGCTTTAATTGTAAAACATTAATTGCTATGTGTATATATAAATGTTATTTTCAACTCAAATTGCCTTTCTTGATGTTATAATCATTTTATGACTTTTTATAGTGGGCTACCTACCACAAGGCCAAATTCCGTTAACCTGCAACGGTATACAATTACCCTTCATTAAAACGGAATCCCACCACAACTAGAAAAAGAATAGGTAAGCAACCCATTATAAACTATACTGGCAGCAAACCGCCTGTATACGAACACGAAATGAGTTCAGCAGATGTTGTTACGAGGATGCATTTCTACATAAAAAAAAATTAATAAAGTCAACAAAAAGGTTAAAATTTACAGTAAGGGATTCTACTGAGTCTCACTTGTTAATACAAAAAAGTTTGCATTCATGAAGTAGTTGTAAAAATTGAGAAATTAGAAATAGATTGTTGGGAAGATTCTTGATCATTCCAGTATATTCGAGAAAAATTTAGATGATTTGAGAAATATGCTAATTAGGTGCTAGCCCCTATAAAAATGGGTTTTTTAAGACAGTTCTCAGTTGTACAAAGGTAATTCCTGGTATTATCAACTACAGCTTTTGATTCTTGGATTATTATATCCAGCCGAAAGAACCCTAACCCTAACCCTGCCAAAAGAATCTACATGAAAAGTTACCAACCAACAAAAACTCAAAAGAGAACAATCCAGGAGCTAAATTGGTGAATAGAGTTTTTGAATATTTTCATTGACCAAACTAAAAATTATTCTATCTAAATCTAAACTTATTTATAAATGGAACTTTGTGTGTGTGTGTGTGTGTGTGTGTGTGTGTGTGTGTTTGTGTGTGTGTGTGTCTGTTACCTATAGACTCCGAAATGGCTGAACCGATTTTCTTGAAAATTTACACAGTTGTACTATAAGCGTCTGCGAGTGTTCCTAGCTAGGTTTTGTGTCGAGGTACCCCCAATAAATATCGAAAATCGATAATCGAAAAAATCGGGTTATAGAAGGAGTGGTCCGATTTTAATCAAATTTGATACACTCATAGACAAAGACATAAGAAACGATATTCAGAAGTTTCAAGGTTGCAGTTCTTACAATAGTGCAGAAAATCGATGATATATATATGTAAAAGGCAAACTGTTTGTGTGTCAGTCTACGGTTTCGCTTTCACTGGAAACAACTATTGCTTTTTAGTCTTTCGTGCCAAGGTCCAAAGAGTCTTAGCTCCAGGACCATGGATTAGTTTTAAAGCTTTCATTACACCCGAGCAACGCCGGACTATACAGCTAGTATATACATATATTTGTGGATTTCCAGTAATGGCACTTGGATTAGTTCGCTAGCCCTAACATGGTAAAGATACTTCACTCCCACTTACTCCTTCTCCCTCGTAACACTTTGCCAGTCGACATAGACCTCTACGTTTACTGTTTTATGCCACAGTTATACCTTTGTACATATTTTATTTTTTGTTTTTATAGAAAATTAAATATTTGTTTGTGATTTAGCTCTGTGTTTTAGTAAATCCTTTTCTTTTCTTTTATTACAACTTCCATCACATAAGAATATACATAGATAGAAAGGGATTTATGACAAATATTTATCTTCTCACCAGATCTATTAAACATATACAGCAAAGGCAATTCTGAGAAAACAAGAAGTCCTGCCAGGATTCGTCATTGGCGGTCGCAATATGAACAATATAAAATACGCAGATGATACAGTGCTGATAGTAGGTACGGAAAAGAAACTACAAGACCTCCTACAGGAAGTAGTTAAAAAAAGCGAAAAGAAAGGACCTACATATAAACTACAAGAAAACTGAGACCATTCTGAGATCCCTAGAAGTCATGCCAGGATTCGTCATTGGCGGTCGAAATCTGAACAATATAAAATACGCAGATGATACAATGCTGATAGCAGACAAAGCAAAGAATCTACAAGACCTCCTACAGGAAGTAGTTAAAGAAAGCGAAAAGAAAGGACCTACATATAAACTACAAGAAAACTGAGACCATTCTAAGATCCCTAGAAGTCATGCCAGGATTCGTCATTGGCGGTCGCAATCTGAACAATATAAAATACGCAGATGATACAATGCTGATAGCAGACACAGCAAAGAATCTACAAGACCTCCTACAGGAAGTACTTAAAGAAAGCGAAAAGAAAGGACCTACATATAAACTACAAGAAAACTGAGACCATTCTGAGATCCCTAGAAGTCATGCCAGGATTCGTCATTGGCGGTCGCAATCTGAACAATATAAAATACGCAGATGATACAGTGCTGATAACAGATTCAGGAAATGAAATTACAAGAACAATAGAATGTCGCTAAAGAAAGCGAAAAGAAAGAACTCAACATAAGCTACAAAAAAAAACTGAATGCTTGGTTATTAGTAAATGATGGTTAAAGTATCACAAGGGTACGTATGAATAATATCTCCCTATGTGTCGTGTCTGTTCAGGAGGTAGAAGATCGTGAAATTCCACATCTTCATGCCGATTCTTAAGAATTTTTTCTATTTGTAATTTTTCCAAAACTGAGCTCTATCATCCATTTCCACAAGCACACAAAGTGCACTACACGCTGTCCTGCTTTCCCTCAACCTGTCCTGTGTGTATAAGATTTTCAAGCCCTCCTTCCTCATTACGTGCCCCAGAAAAAAATTTAAAGCTATCCAATTACCGTTCGTTTTTTACAACAATTCGTTGATGACTTTTGAACATGGTGTGTGTGTGTGTGTGTGTGTGTGTGTGTGTGTGTGTGTGTGTGTGTGTGTGTGTGTGTGTCCCCAACCAACGATACATGGCTCAGTGTATAAAAAGCGTTTGTTGAATCCAGGGACCTAACCCAACGCTTTGTGAGTGAAATACATGGCTACGGTGGAGATAAACGTACAAAGAGTTGAGTCAAACTGAGATAAATTAAACTGAAACTTCTGGAAGTGGCATGTCAAATGGGACGAGAACACTCTACACTGATGAACCAAAAAAAAAACGGTTCAGTTCAAAATTCAATTCACCGGTAGATAGTTGGAGCGTACATCGGCCAAAACGTCGTGAATATGGCATCAAAGATGAGTACAACAATCTGAACAATGTAAAAAGTGTAAATAATTGCAATACCTCATCTCAGTAATGTAGACAAATTCTAAAGGAGGCTAGATAGTACAACGGCTGAAAGGTCGTGAATATGGTAACAAGGATGAGGACAACAGTCCAAAAAATTTAAATAGTGTAAATAATCGCAATACCCCGTGTTTAAAATATCGACACATTTTCAAGGAGGCCAGAGTGTACGACGGCCGAAACGTCGTAAATATGACAACAAAGATGAGGATAAAATTCCGAATAATAAAAATAGTGTAAATAATTAAAATACCCCCGCTCAGCATATAGATCATAAAGAAGTCCAGAGCGTACAGCGCCAAAAAACATCATGAATATGTCAACAAAGATGAGGACGTAAGTTCGAACAGTAGAAATAATTAAAAAACCTAATCTCTAATTCTGAATAATCTCTAATATGAACAGACACTAAATGAGTCCGGACTGCGTACAACTGCCGAGACGTCGTGAATATGGCAACAAAAGTGAGAACAACGGTTTAAACAATGTAAATAGTGTAAAATAATGACAATAGCTCATCTCAGAAATATAAACAGATAAGGAGACCCAAGTGTACACCAGCTGAAACATCGTGAATACGGCAAGAAAGATGAGGACAACAGTCCGAACAATATAAACAGTGTAAACAATTACAATACGTCATCTTAAAAATATAGGCAGATATGAAAGGTGAATGTGACAACAAAGATGAGGACAACAGTCCAAACATAGTAAATAGTGTAAATGATTACAATTTCTCATCTCAAAAATATAGGCAGATATTAAAGGTGAATATGGCAACAAAGATGAGGACAACTGTCCGAACAATGTCAATAGTGTAAATAATTACAATACCTTATCTCAGAAATATAAACAAATACTAAAAGAAGCTCGAGCCTACAACAACTCAAACATCGTGAATATGGCAACAAAGATGAGGCCAACAGTCTAAACAATATAAATAATTAAAATACCTCATCTTAGATATATGGCTTACGGCCATATCACGTTGAATACACCGGTTCTCGCTCGATCACCGAAGTTAAGCAACGTTGAGCCTGGTCAGAAATTAGATGGGTGACCGCTTGGGAATACCAGGTGCCGTAAGCGTTTAGTGACGGATGTGCGTTGTGGTGCAGTGGATATCGGCTCGGAAAGAGAAATCGGTGAGCCGAGTTCGAAATTCAGTTGAATACCCTGCATTCACTTAAGCACTGGTACCATTGGGAAAGGCATAAATCCGTTCCTTCCCTCCAGTTATGGGTTAAATAACAAGCGTAGAACTTGGGGACCCTGCCCTTAAAAAAACAAATCCCAATGAATCTTGATACTCGAAAAGAAAAAAGTATTATTAGACACAAAACTTATATAAAAACAACAATAAATTGTTGAAAGAAAAAAGGTATTACCAGCGATAAATAAATAAAATTTACTTGGCAATAAATGACCCGCAGAGGTTGATATGCCATAAAAACAAAACAACCAACCAACTTAGAAATACAGACAGATATAAAAGGTGAATTTAACAAAAAACATGACGATAAGAGTTCGGACAATGTAAACAGTGTAAATAATTACTTCATTTCAGAAATATAGGCCGATGCTGAAGGCGAATATGGCAACAAAGATGATGACAACACTTCGATCAATGTAAATAGTGTAAATAATTACAATACGTTATCTCAGAAATATAGATAAAAATAGAAACAATAATTCGGAAAATGTGTAGAATCTTTTTACTCGTCTTATTAATATACTAGCAGTATAACCCGGCGTTGCTCAGGTGTAATAAAATCTTTAAAACTAATCCATGGTCCTGGAGCTCAGACTCTTTGGACGTTGGCACGAAAGACTAAAAAGCAATAGTTGTTTCCAGCTAAAGCGAAACTGTAAACTGAAAGACAAATGAATGGCGGTAGGTTAAATTTTGATTTTCTGGTATCGATATCAAATAAGTTTTTCGCCGTAAACTGAATTTTGAAGGCTAAATAAGTCCTCTGAGTAAATGGTATCATGGCGGAGACAAAGAACTACAATTATACCTACTTAGAGCCAAACCCGAAACAAAAATTAAAATAAAAGGACTGAAAAAATACAGACATACAGGCAGATAAACAGAAACACGCACAAACATGTTGCCTTTTATATATATATATATATATATATATATATATATATATATATATATATATACACACACACAAAGAATCTCAAGCTAGCCAAAACCTACCGCGGTTTCACACAACGGCTCGTCAGGGCAAAGGCAAAACCAAAGATTGGTTAATCAAAGTTGGTTAATCTTTGGTTTTGCCTTTGCCCTGACGAGCCGTTGTGTGAAACCGCGGTAGGTTTTGGCTAGCTTGAGATTCTCTGTGTATCTTTGCTCTACTTTTGCATTTCGTTTGTACTTTGTATCGAGCACTTTTTCTTTTCTTTTTTTTTGTGGTTGGTTCTGTTTGGGTTTTTTTTTTCTTTACTGCGGAGTATCGTATGTCTTGTCTTTATTCCGCGGATTTCTTTTTTTTCCCCCCTCTTATCCAACGCCTTAGTGCGCCGAATTGTAACGGAATTAGGTTCTGTTTGTTAATGGTTTTTCTTAAAGTTTATCTTAGTATAAATTTAAAATTTAGATACTTGCAGAGTCTATTTAGTTATTATTTTGAATATATATATATATATATATATATATATATATATATATATATATATATATATAATCGATTTTCTGCACTATTGTAAGAACTGCAACCTTGAAACTTCTGAATATCGTTTCTTATGTCTTTGTCTATGAGTGTATCAAATTTGATTAAAATCGGACCACTCTTTCTATAACCTGATTTTTTCGATTTTCGATTTTCGAAATTTATCGCGGGTACCGCGACACAAAACCTAGCTAAGAACACTCGCAGACGCTTATAGTACGACTGTGTAAATTTTCAAGAAAATCGGTTCAGCCATTTCGAAGTCTATAGGTAACAGACACGCACACACACACACACACACAGAGACAAAATTTCATTTATAAATAAGTTTAGATCTTTTTAGCTCGATGAAGTTAAATTGGCAGCTAATCTAAAGAAATGACTTACAATATTTTGTTAAATAGGGCAAGGAATAGTTTGTTTATTTAACGCCTCAAAAAACGAAACCGCTCTCTTTTAATGGTGTTTGAGAATGCGATTTGCTTTCCATCTGCATGGCAAGACAGCAACTCACCTCGCGGTCTACAATTTTCTGTTAACTGGAAGTGGAAAAAATTATATTGAAACAATTGCTTCGTTTGCTGTTAGTAAAGTTGGTTCACTTGAGTATTTTATAAGCTGACCATTCGTCCATTGTTGTCATATTTAATTTGTTGTTTCGACTATTTATTTAGAGATTCTTCATTCAATACAAAGGGGAATATGCAATGTTATTGGTCTTGACCTGGTATCTTGGTTTCAGTCAAGTTTCAACTGCAACAACGTAGCTTCCCTCTGACTTCTCAATAATTATCTTAGCTTTAATCATTTTACAGTTCAGATGGCTAAATGTAACCGTAAGTCCTATGTGAATAGCTTCTTCTCTCACAGCTAGGTCTCATCATTTTACAGTTAATATGGATAGATATAAGCGTAAGATGTATGCTAACAGTTACTTTTCGCAGTTCTCACTTGTAGAACTGTTTACGGCATTTTTGCTTTCCGATCAACTTTGATCATTAAAACTTTAAATATAATAGAAATCGTGATCTTTTTTTTCTTTCTGCTTTTTTTTAATTTCTATACTTTTATTATTCGCTCTCCTTATTTATGCCTTTCATTTTCGTACTCTCTTATCATTCATAACATCTTGCGTCTTAGTGGCCTTATTTCCTTGTTCTGTGGGGTGAAATTATAAAAAAGAACAATGGAACTAAATCGTTTGATGAGAGTCGTTTAGTTTCTTCAATTGATTTAAATTGTATTAAATTGTGACGTCTTCTAATAAAGAAACCAGATATAATCTATTGTTAGAGTTGATTTGCCGAATCGAGTGCTGATAAGTCGCTCCTGCTCCGGTGGAAACATAGGTTACAGATGATGTTCAGTACTAAAAAGGCAAATCATGTGACAACTGCTTCAAGATAAAGTTTGAGGATTATGAACATCATATATTCCTGATTAATATAAACATTTCTTTAATCTCATTGACCTCATAAACGTTTATTTTATTATAAGTGGCAAATGTCAATTCCATAGCTTGCTATTGAGGTACCTCAGTATCTATCTATTTATCTATCTAACTATCTCTCTCTCTCTCTCTCTCTCTCTCTCTCTCTCTATATATATATATATATATATATATATATATATATATATATATATATATTTTAATCATATCACCACGAGCAAGGCGGTAATGCCACTGATGCGCAGGGGGCTACGTAAGAGTGAAAAGATTTGAAAAAGAGAAAGCCGGAAACTACATCCTAAACAGGGAACAAGGGATGAGGCTCTACACCTGTACAATAGACGTGGATGGAGTGTGAACCGGGCGATAGTTTAGTCTATCTACTCCAATTGAAAACAAAAACAAAAAAAGAAAGAAAAAGAAAAGTGAAAAGATTAGAAAAGAGAAAGCCGGAAACCACATCCTAAAGAGGGAACAAGGGATGAGCTTCTACACCTGTACAATAGACGTGGGTGGAGTGTGAACCGGGCGATAGTTCAGTCTATCTACTCCAATTGAAAAAAAAGAAACAAAAAAGAAAGTGAAAAGATTGGAAAAGAGAAAGCCGGAAGCCACATCCTAAACAGGGAACAAGGGATGAGCCACTACACCTGTACAATAGACGTGGGTGATAATTTTGTAACCTTTTCTATGCGAGGACGAAATTTATTCATTATTTCATGCTGGGAAAAATGGGTATCTATAAAGAATGGATGACGAATTTAATAGAAGTGAAGAAATTCTCTGAATTTCCGGCTCTGTTCTGCAATTGCAAATCTCATTTTATGCATACAAAAATGGCGACCGACATCGTCTGCTAGCGGACAAGAAACACTAGATAAGGTTTGAAAAGACAAATGGGCCAATTGTCGCCCTTTCTTTTTCAGGGGCGACTTTAGCATCCAATTCGCGTTCGTTAACAGACCCTCTTTCACTGTCAGATATTCACATACACGTGCTTAAAAAAGCGTGAATATTGAAGATGACATTAGAATCTGAATTTTAGTCGCCTCCATTGCTCCCTATCTTACACACACACACACACACACACACACACACTCTCTCTCTCTCTCTCTCTCTCTCTCTCTCTCTCTCTCTCTTACACACACACACACACACATACGCTTTCTTCTCTTCTCTCTTTTTACAATCTCTCACACTTGCACTTTCTCGCTTTCTTTTTCTCTCTCTGCTTCTCTCTCTCTCTCTCTCACACACACACACACACACACACACGCACACACACATACGCTTTCTTCCTTTCTCTCTTTTTACAATCTCTCACACTTGCACTTTCTCGTTTTCTTTCTCTCTCTGCTTCTCTCTCTCTCTCACACACACACACACGCACACACACATACGCTTTCTTCCCTTTTCTCTTTTTACAATCTCTCACACTTGCACTTTCTCGCTCTCTCTCTCTCTCTATATATATATATATATTATAATATTTTATTATAAGTAATTATATTTAAAACATTTTACATCACTACACAAAAGCTTTCATGTTTCAATCCGATGAATTTTAATTCGTCAGACGATGTTTAGTAACTGGTGATAAAAATAATTTTAATAGAAATTTCCATAAAAATTAATTTTTATATCTTATTGTATACAATTAGATTAGGCTACCCCAGTTTTTTTTTTAAAAAAAGATGATGTATTACATACTATTTTTAGTATTTATTGCCAAGTGGATAATTCTAAATGAAAATAGAATGGTTCTTTCGTTATTATTACTTTGCAAAATTTTACAAGGCAAATGGCGACAATTTACCCATCGCACATGGTAGTTTGAAACTATGTATTTCATACTATTTTTAGTATTTATTGCCAAGTGGATAATTCAAAATGAAAATAGAATGGTTCTTTTGTTATTACTACTTTGCGAAATTTTACAAGGCAAATGGCGACAATTATCCATCGCACCCTGTAGATTGAAACTATGTATTTCATACTATTTTTAGTATTTATTGCCAAGTGGATAATTCAAAATGAAAATAGAACGGTTCTTTTGTTATTATTATTGTTTTATTACTAGTTATATACATAATTCGTTTTTGTTTTTACTTTACACTTTCTCCTAGTGCATACTTTGTACAGTATTAGTCATATATACACTACCGGTCATAATTATGAGGCCGTCCCAGTTTGTTTTTTTTTTAAAGAAATGATGTATTTTATGCTATTTTAAGTATTTATTGCCAAGTGGATAATTCTAAATGAAAACAGAATTGTTCTTTGCTAATACTGCACAATAACATGTGCATGAAATGAACTGTTCTGGTGTCCAGTTTTGTGGTCTCTTCCCCATGCTAGTCTCTTCTTATTGGCTGGCCAAAGCAAAGGCTTCCTGGCTGCCTTATAAAACTTTGCAAAGTAATAATAACAAAAGAATCATTCTATTTTCATTTAGAATTATCCACTTGGCAATAAATACTAAAAATAGTATGAAATGCATCATTTTTTTGTTTTAAACTGGGGTAGCCTAATCTAATTGTATACAATAAGATATTTCATAAACTGACCCCTAAAAATCTTAATTCTCTCCCCCAGCTTTAACCTCTGAACTCTTTCCTCCACCCATCATTGATTTACTTTCTATTGGTGAATCTATTCCAACCCTTTGAATTCCATTTCTTCTTCTTCATGTGCCGTGTCCCTTCAGGACGTAGGCGATCATGGACTTCCACTTGGCTCTGTCTCTTGTCGCTCTCAATAATTTTTCTCTTGGTATCTTTTCTAAGACCCGCTCCGTCAACCATACGTCACGCGCTGCTTTCCCCTGTCTCTTCTTCCATTTATCTGACCTGTGAGTATCAAGTTCTCCAGGTCTTCTTCCTTGTTACGTGTCCCATGAACCTAATTTGTCTCTTTTTGATATTTAGTATCAGTTTTCTTCTCGTTTGCATCTTTTCCAACACCTCATCGTTGCACACGTGCTCTGTCCATGGTATCCTCAGCATCCTTCTGTAAAACCACATTTCCGCTACCTCAAGCCTCTCCTTCATCCTTGATGAGATCGTCCAACATTCACTTCTATACAGAAGGACAGATATCACATAGCAATCCAGTACTCTTTTTCTTTCTTTTTTTCTAATGAGATTTTCCTGTCTTTATGTACTCTGGTTAGTTTCTGAAATTCGTCTTTGGCCATGCCAATGCGTCTTTGGATCTCCGTGTCGCACTTTCCATCCTTTGTCAAAACACTTCCAAGGTATTTGATTTTTTTTTCTTGGTTTATTTTAGATTCGCCAACTGGCAGTTGGCATATTGTTCTCCTCTTTTTGCTGATGACCATACATTCTGTTTTCTTGAGGTTTATGCTCAGTCCTTTCTTTTCCTTTTCTTTTGCTAACTTCTGTAGAAGGTCCTGCATTTTCGTTTCCATGTCTGCTATCAGCACTGTGTCATCCGCGTATCTGATATTGTTGAGATTATGGCCGCGAATGACGAATCCCGGCAAGGCTTTTATTTCTCTCATAATTGTTTCGATGTACAGGTTGAAAAGATCTGGTGAGAAAACACATCCTTGTCTTACGCCCCTTTTTATTTTTGCATACCTACTGAGATCACTTCCTTTCTGTACACAAGCGGTTTGCTGCCAATATAGATTTTTGATTATCCTAACGTCCGTTCCTAAAATGACGAGGTTATCGAGCAGTTTTATCAAGTCCCTGTGTAGTGCTTTGTCGAACGCCTTTGCGTACTTTGTAAAGCACAGATAAAGGTCCTTCTGCATTTGTATTGCACGTTCAGATAGCATTCTGAGCATGAATATCGCATTCCTCGTTCCGGTATCTTTAACAAAGCTACATTGTTCCTGTCCTATCTCTGGGCCGATTCTGCTGCGCGCTCTGTTCATCACAATCCGGATGATGAGTATATATATATATATATATATATATATATATATATATATATATAAATGAGGCTTTGTCTGTGTGTGTGTGTGTGTGTGTGTGTGTGTGTGTGTGTGTGTGTGTGTGCGTGTGTCCGTTATCTATATACTCCGAAACGACTGAAATGATTTTCTTGAAAATTTACACAGTTGTGCTATAAGCGTCTGCTAGTGTTCTTAGCTAGGTTTTGTGTCAAGGTACCCCTGATAAATATCGAAAATCGATAATCGAAAAAAATCGGGTTATAGAAGGATTGGTCCGATTTTAATCAAATTTGATACACTCATAGACAAAGACATAAGAAACGATATTCAGAAGTTTCAAGGTTGCAGTTCTTACAATAGTGCAGAAAATCGATAATATATATATATAAAAGGCAAGATGTTTGTGTGTGTTTCTGTTTATCTGTCTGTATGTCCTTTATACAAATCCACAATTTTTATCCGATTCTCACCAAACTTCACACAAATATTCTTTAGGCTGAGTCTGAGCTCCAGGACCATGGATTAGTTTTAAAGCTTTCATTACACCCGAGCAACGCCACGCTATACTGCTAGTACATATATATATATAGTATGAAAAATACTTTTACAAACTTTGGAGGCGGTTTGCACGCAAGTGGGAAGTGTGAGAAATTAAGCTGTTATAGTAAAAGTGGCGGTTACATTTAACTATTTCAGCGGTTAAAGGCTGGGACCTTGATGCCAACCTCGTTGCACGCTCAGTAGGGGCACTACGAAAAAGAGAGAAAGAGAATGGGGAAGTGAGAGAGAAAATAAATACCAGTAAAAAGTTTGTCTGTTAGTTTATTGATATTACTTTCAGCATCCCAACTCCAGTTTCGCAGACAAATTTTTTTGTTATTCGTTCGGTCCCCTCGTCAGGAGGTATCAACAACTGACTGCCAATTTTCTTATTTTTGTTTATTTCATATTAAGTTAAAAAATAATTTATGTGCTTTTTATTGGTGTTCAATTGTTTTTATCTTTCATTGTGTGAGTGTGTTTCTGTACGCGCCCGTGTGTGGTGGGAGGCGTGTGTGTGTGTGTGTGTGTGTGTGTGTGTGTGTGTGTGTGTGTGTGTGTGTGTGTGTGTGTGCGTGTGTGCTTAGAATATCGTGGTTATTTCTCCTTTTCATGATTTTCTTTTTCCTATTCTCTCCTTATTTCTCTCTCTCTCTCTCTCTCTCTCTCTCTATCTATCTCTCTCTCTCTCAATGGCCGGTTGCAACACGTTTCCGATTAAAGACGCGTGTTCAATTCACGAAGCCCACCTGCAGCAACAAGCCTGAGCGAGCCATAGTTTCAGCTTCTTGGAGAGAACGCATAATCCGGCATGATTAAACTTTTCAACAAGTTCAGTACGCTCGAATCCTTCGTCAAGAAGACAGAGAAGATATAATGAAGCCGGTGGCCTTCCACACCACCTGAAACTAAAGGTTAGGAAGGAAACCCCTATCAATGCTGGTAAGAATGCTAACAGTTACTGGACATGAGAAAACCTATCCCCGATATTATAAATTTCAACTGAGGGTGACACTGGCTTCTGGGTCAATGGATGTTGAATATTTCCATGGCTCTTCCCATCTTCTCCTTCTTTCTTCAAATTCTTTCGCTGAAGGCGCGTAGAGTCAAAATTTTAACGGCATAACATATGGTGACTAAGCGTAACTTGGGTGTGGCACAAGCCTGAGTGCATGGGGAACCCGGTGAGGATCAAAATTGACATAGCGCAGCAAGTTTGCCATTATACCACGTCATAGTAACCGCATGATACATAGACTTAACCTCACTCAGGTGGGGTTAAGTGGGTCCATGCCTTAACCCCACCAAAGACATACCCACATATCTTTTGTGAAACAGCAAAGCAAGTGAAGCCATTTAAAAGTGATCTATCTTATGTGTCAAGCTAACACTCACTCAGTTATGTGCCATACGCGATACATGCTTGGGCGATTATGTCTCGAAAGAGACATTACTGACTGGGTAGAAGATTATCCCGCAGTAGGTTGCCATTGCTTTCTGCGGTAGACTGGTTGCCGGCCAAGGCTATAGAACCCAATCTGTCCTGCTATTTGAATCATAACAAGAGGGAGAATTGATGTATTCTATTATTATGTAATAATTAGTGGGTGATCACTTTATTACTTAGTAACAATAGAAAACCGACCCCCCACTTTATGACCAGTAGAAGTCAATCATGATTCCAACTATTATATTCAGTCAGTCAGTTCAGTGCCATACGTGATACACGCTTGGGCGATCATGTCTCTAAAGAGACATGACTGACTGGGCAGAAGATTATCCCGCAGTAGGTTGCCATTGCTTTCTGCGGTAGACTGGTTGCCGACCAAGGCTATAGAACCCAATCTGTCCTGTTATTTAGCCCATAACTGGAAGGAAGAGACGGATTAATACCTTTCCCAAGGGTATTTACGCGTAAGTGAATGCAATGAATTCAGCTGGAATTCGAACTCGGCTCCCCGATCTCTCGTTCCGAGCCGATATCCAATGAACCACAACGCACATCCCTCACTAACACTACGCTCCCATTTTAACACAACTGAGACAAAGAAGCCATTGATTCACGGTATCTTCCTGCACAAGGTTTAAATTCTTTTTCTTTTCAATTTTTTTTATAAGTGTTTCATTGCCACTACTGCGCAGGGGGCTACATAGAGTGGAGAAAGGATGGTTAAATATAGGAAATGTCAGAGGGTGGGTGATAGGTGGGTAGGGATACCGAGAATGGTTAAATATAGGAAATGTCAGAGGGTGGGTGATAGGCGGGTAAGGATACCGAGAATGAGGGTTGGGTAGATGAGAGTGTTCTGAGAATAATTGGGAGTTAGTGTGATAGGAGGAGTCTACTGACCCTACATTTAAACACCTGGAGATTGTAGCTGGATTATTATTATCATTAATCCTTCCTTTTTTTATCAGTTTTCCTTCTTTTCTCCTTCATTGTTAGCATTTTATTTCCTTCAATGTCCCTTTTTCTTTTCTCCCCACCTCCACGTCAATATGTCTTCTTTATTCTTTCGTTCATTATTTCTTTCTTTCTCTCGATGTTTCAATAGTCGTTTATATATTCCTTTATTCTTTCTTTCCTCTTATTACACTATTTAGATTATTCAAACTATTGTCCTCATCTTTATTGCCATTTGTACAACGTTTCGTCCGTTATTAGGAATTTTGAAACGAACCCTTTATTACGATAACTGGGTTATAACATTCTCATTCCTCTAAATTACTTGTTCATCACTGCTGTACCCTGGTATTGAACTCAAATCATTGGAACTAACCAACGTCTGTATCCACTGGGCTTTGTCCTTAAGGACAAAAACAACTGAAGTTCTAGGAATTATAAGCCTAATGTGCAGTGGATATAGACGTTGGTTAGTTCCAGTGACTTAACCCAAAGAGTTGTGAGTTCAATACCAGGCTACAGCAGTGGTGAACAAGTAAATTAGAGTCGGGGTAGAGAGAGATAATTCATGACTACCAAAGAGGCTTCACGCAAGGAATCAAATGCAGATCCCTCTATCTATCTGTCTATCTATCTTAGTCTGTTCTATCTCAGTCTAAATCATATCTATTTCATTCTGTTCATATCTATCTATCTATCTACCTACCTAAGTCTCTTCACATCTATCTATCTATCTATCTATCTATCTATCTATCTATCTCATTTTGTTCATATCTCTCATTTTCTCTCTCTCTCTTTCTCTCTATCTATCTATCTATCTATCTATCTCATTTTGTTCATATCTCTCATTTTCTCTCTCTCTCTCTTTCTCTCTATCTATCTATCTATCTATCTCATTTTGTTCATATCTCTCATTTTCTCTCTCTCTCTCTTTCTCTCTATCTATCTATCTATCTATCTATCTCATTCTCTTCATATCTCTCATTATCTATCTATCTATCTATCTATCTATCTATCTATCATTTTGTTCATATCTCTCATTTTCTTTCTATCTATCTATCTATCTATCTATCTATCTCATTTTGTTCATATCTCTCATTTTCTATCTATCTATCTATCTATCTATCTATCTCATTCTCTTCATATCTATCTATCTATCTATCTATCTATCTATCTAATTCTCTTCAGATCTCTCATTATCTATCTATCTTATTCTGTTCATATCTCTCATTTTCTATCTATGTCTCTATCTCTCTCTCTTTCTCTCTCTCTCTCTCTCTCTATATATATATATATCATTCTGTCCATATCTATCTATTTAGCTTTCTTTCTATCTTTCTGCTATTCTCTTTCATTCTTTTCTTTTGTTCTCTCTCTCTCTCTCTCTCTCTCTCTCTCTCTCTTTACCTCTCTTTCTTTTTCTCTCTTGAATTCTTTTTTTCGCATCTCGTCTTTCACATTTGTTTTCTCGTTCTTCTCCTGTTTAAGAGACAAGATGAGAGTCTATCCTACCGAAGGCAGATACTACACTTTGATCCTGGCCTGATGGCCATACGTGAAAAACCTTAACACGAGTCTTTCTTTTTCCTTCTTTCTCCTTCTTTTATTTCTCTTTCCCTCTTTCAACTTTACGCAGTTCCATTCGATTTTCTTTACATTTTCCTTTTTTTTTTTGTCGTTTATTCGCTTTCTTCTTCCTCCGTCTAAGTCCCTCTCTTTATTTTTTTTTTTCATTCATATTCTACTCTATCTCTTTCCATTTTCCGCTCCTTCTCTTTCCCGCACTCACTCCTCATTTCGTTTTCCCTTTACCTCTTCCTCTCCTTCTCGCCCCTTTCCGTTTTTCATCGTCTTTCTCACACTCTTTGTCTCTCGTTCCCCCCCACTAGTTCGCCTTGCCATCTTAACTTCATCATTTCTCTCTCTCTCTCTCTCTCTCTCTCTCTCTCTTCGTTATTTTCCTTCTCTTTCACTTTTCTTTCACTTTTCATCACCCTCATCGCTAATCATCCACCCTTGAAATCAGCCAACCCAATCCATGCAAACTCACACCATTCTACCCTTACCCGGCTCCTCCTGAACAACATTCAAAAACCATCAATCATCCCATCTTGAAGACAAAATATAAAAATGAACTTTTCGTGTCTTATCGCTTTATATCGCTTTTTATTTTTTTTTATTCGACTGCGTGTCTGTCTGTTTGTCTGTTTGTCTGTCTGTCTGTCTGTCTGTCCTTCTTAACTATTTGACTGCATGTCTATCATCTCTCTTTCTGCGTCTAGATGTCTGTCTATCAATCTTTCTGTATTTCATAGGTATCTGTCTATTTATCAATTTCTTTGTATATCCTAGCTATATTTATGTCTGTCAATCTATTTATCTGTCAGTCTTAGCTGCGTGGCCCTCTGCTTATCTACTTACTGGACTAAGTGGCAAAGCTTTACTATCGTTCTATCTGTTCATCTATGAAAATTTATCTGTCTCCACCCAACCCATCCCCCTCTCTCTTTCTCTCTCTCTCCCAAATATCTATCTATCTATCTATCTATCTATCTATCTATCTATCTATCTATCTATCTATTTCTGTCAGTTCACTATTTATCTATCTAATTATCTATCTATTAATTTCTTTCTCACACTTTCTCTCTCTCTCTCTCTCTCTCTCTCTCTCTCTCTCTCTCTCTCTCTCTCTCTCTCTCTCTCTCTCCAAATATTTGTCTGGTCATTATCTATCTATTTATCTATCTATCTATCTATCTATCTATCTATTTCTTTCTCACACACACATTCACTCTCTCTCTCTCTCTCTCTCTATATATATATATATATATATATATATACCTTAGTCTATTTGGCAAAATTCATGTCTTCTTCCCTATTCTTCATTCACCAAAAAACATTTTCTTTGACGATTCCCTCCTTGTCTCTGCTTATTTCTTGCATGAACGATTCCTTCGCTTCCAATGACTAAATTCTTAAAGCATCCTCAAACTCAATCTTCTATCTCTCCCGACCGCCACACCACCACTGAACCGAGCTATTTGTCTTAATACAAGATATCCACTTCGTGCGCTTGTTAAAAATCTACTTACTACGTACAGGTTCTGTGTAATTACACATAACTTGAATATATATAAATGTGTTCGTTCGGGCCGAGAAATCTATATATATATATAGAGTCCTTGAAATTCGGTAAAGTAAATTCCAATAGAGACAGACTCCAAAGAGAACTCAATAGTAAATTTTATTGCTAAATTTAACAGAGTATTATAATCAAGAAACAAAAGTTAGATATTTTTACAAATCCATTGGTAATAATATATTTCGCGGTCCCAGCTGTTTTTCAAATCCAAATTCATACAACTGCTGTATGAATTTGGATTTGAAAAACAGCTGGGACCACGAAATACCCTATTACCAATGGATTGTATATATATATATATATATATATATAGAGAGAGAGAGAGAGAGAGAGAGAGAGGGTGATTTAAAAGTAACTTTCCATTTTAAAATACATATAATTTATTTATCAACCATAATTTTTAATATATATATATATATACAGAAAATCTAAACAAGTAAACCTACCCAGGTTTCACTCTACGGCTCGCCAGGGTAGATTTTCTGTCTTTGTTGCTCTACCTCTATATTGATCGCTTTAAGTGTTAGGGTTTTTTTCTTTCTTACAAGTGCTTGACTTTTTGTTGATGTACTTCGTTTGTTTCTTTTTTTACTTCCCCCTCTTTTCCCTCCGAGTTCGGCCTCGGTGGGTTGTTCAAGACGATTTAAATTATAGCTTAATTAATACTAGTTTCGGCAGAGTTAGTTCTTTTACTATTGGTGTTGTAATTACTATAGTTAATATATTGTAAATAATTATTGTAAATTGCCTGTAGACACCACATGGTAGAAACCTAGGTCGCGTAATAACTCAGTTACAAATGAATATATATATATATGAATATATATATATATATTCATTTGTAACTGAGTTATTACGCGACCTAGGTTTCTACCATGTGGTGTCTACAGGCAATTTACATATTACAATATATATATATGAATATATATATATATATATTCATTTGTAACTGAGTTATTACGCGACCTAGGTTTCTACCATGTGGTGTCTACAGGCAATTTACAATAACTGATTTTGCCGATTTTTTTTAACAACGTTCAAGTAACGAGGAATTTTTGAAAGCACAATTTTCAAGCGATCCCTGTTACGTGAGCGCCAAAAATGTCCCCGTTACGTGAGTGTGCTTAATAAAAACGGTAAAATCAGTTATTGCAAATCGCCTGAAGACACCACATGGTAGAAACCTAGGTCGCGTAATAACTCGTTTACAAATGAAGAATATTCAAAAGTTCTAAAATATAATTTTATTGAACACTTTTTAGTTCAACTATGTACTGGTCTAATTTTGTTATAACCAAAAACTAAGTAATAAAATAATATATAAAGTCATCCGCAGACAGATCAGTTTTGCTGTATCACAGCTCATCAGTACTGTTAGACAGCCGATTGCTTTTTACCCAGGATTGAAACCCGACCGAATTGGCGTCAGTCGGCGATTCTACCTTTGAGCTACAGGTGCTCGGTAGAAGGAGACTGACTTTTTAGCGTGTATATTATCATTATACACGCCCAACAGCTGACAGTGTTCTAATTCATTGCTGAATGAACAATGCGTAGATGCCAGAGTAGCTACTGTTTTTCAAAGTCTACCATTCTTCCAGAGTGCTAAATCAGGGTGTGAGAGCGTAAATAATATATATATATATATATATATATATTAGTCATCCACATACAAGCCTGTTTTGGTCTATCACAGCTCATCAGTGTGGCTAGACACATCCACTTTCTTCTGGCCGGGATCGAAACTCGACTAATTTGGTGTCAGTCGGAGTCGCTACTCCTTAAGCCATAGGCGCATATATATATATATATATATATATATATATATATATATTGTGTGTGTATTTTGTCAGCATTTTTTTTATTAATGCAGGTTTCATTGAATAATATAGACAAGTTTTGTCTATTAATTTTGTGTAGGATCCGTTCATACCGTCTGATATACTTGATGGTGATGTCGTTGAAAGACAACAAAAAATCACAGTAATTGTTGAATTTTTTTATCGGGTCTAAGCTTTCGGCTCACATAAGCCATTATCAAAGAGTAAATATTAACACACATATATAATAAACCTTTAATATAATAATTCTCTAATACTACCTTTGCAAAATTTACAAAACCATCTATATCTACGATATGTTGATGATATCCTACTATTAATTAAAAATACCGATGAAATCTTACAACTTCAAAAACAGTTTCAAAATAACTCAGTTTTAAAATTCACTTATGAACAATGATAACAAAATTCCTTTTCTTGATATATTAATTAACACTGACAACAATAAATTTACTATCTCACCGTATCAAAAACCCACTAATAAAAATCCCTCCATACTCAATTATATTAGTGAATGCCCCCACTATTACAAAATAGCCATTATAAAAAATCTATTATATCGTGCAAAAGTCAATTCATCTACAAATCAGATCTTCCACAGTGAACTAAAAAACATAAAACAGACACTCATCAATAATAATTTTCCCAACTACATAGTTGATGAACAAATACGTTATTTTCTTAAAAAGCTTAACATGGAAAAAACAACACATGATACTAACCCAACCAATCTTAAACATATCACTCTCTTATGTCGTAGCTAGATGCACTCCAACTACCAACTAGATGAAAACATCCTAAAAAACTCATAAATACTAATATTTCTCCGACAGACTCTAACAAAAGAATTAAGTTTATTATATATTACACTAAATCCACTACATCTAATTCATTCGTCCGCAACGACTCTTCCCCCACCATTAGTGATTTGCAAAAAACCAATGTAGTATATAAATTCATATGTCCATTTAGAGAATGTATCTCTAACAACCTCAATAATATCTACATTGGCCACACCACAAATTCGCTCTAACGGCGTCTGACGTTGCACTTAAATGAAAATTCAAATATATTCCGTCATTTAGAACAACACGGTTATCAACGCACACTTCTGAGAAAAACGCTTGTTGATAACACGTACATACTCAAACAAGAAAATAATAAACAGAAACTAAAAATCCTCGAAGCAATCTACATTAAACAATTTAAACCTGGTTTGAATACAATCAATTTTGATATTTCCAATAACGTACTCAAATGTCTGTAATCAGACCAGGGACCACAACGCCGCTATTTTGTCATTGTCTTCGGCCATCCGCCACGGTAGGGATGGACTTATATTTTCAATTCAATTCTCTTAATTGTTAATAACTTAAATGTTCTATGTTTACTGTGTGTTAATATTTACTCTTTGATAATGGCTTATGTGAGCCGAAAGCTTAGACCCGATAAAAAATTCAACAAATACTGTGATTTTTTGTTGTCTTTCAACGACATCACCATCAAGTATATCAGACGTTATGAACGGATCCTACACAAAATTAATAGAGAAAACTTGTCTATATTATTCAATGAAACCTGCATTAATATATATATATATATATATATATATATATATATATATATATATATATATATATATATATATATATACATAGTGATGATCCACGTATACTGTCTTAATATGTATAGGAAAAATTATTAAAAAGTTGTAAGTTTAAAAATGTATTTTTTTGAGAGTATTTGTTTATTTCTATTATTATATTTGATATTTCAGCCCGCCCTCGGTCCTTCATCAGAAACAAATGATTTTAAAATTCAAATTTTTAAAGGTTTTAAGATAGTAAGTTTGGCTTATGTGAGCCGAAAGCTTAGACCCGATAAAAAAAATCAACAATTACTGTGATTTTTTGTTGTCTTTCAACGACATCACCATCAAGTATATCAGACGTTATGAACGGATCCTACACAAAATTAATAGACAAAACTTGTCTATATTATTCAATGAAACCTGCGTATATATATATATATATATATATATATATAAACAATCTCTCGGACGAACGCTCATCGCGTCCGTAAATGTTTCTAATTTAAATTTTAAAATCATTTGTTAATGACGAAAGGCCGAGGACGGTCTGAAATATCAAATATAATAATAGAAATAAATAAATACTGTCAAAAAATACATTTTAAACTTACAACTTTTTAGTAGTTTTTCCTACATATATATATATATATATATATATATATATATATATATATATATATATATATATATATATGCTAGGTCTGATCAAACAGTATCGGGGATGCTGCTATTGTTATGGAGCGAAAGTACGCAGAGTAATTAGAAATACGCATAGTACTGGGAAGGAAAATGTGTAGAGTGTGGCCCTCTCACCACACGACAGAGGTTCTATCAGTTACATAGCAAACAAAATTGACCAGCAAATCTGCATCAAATAGTCTCAAAAGCTTGTTATGACCTCGAAAACCCTCCGTGAACGAAAAAAGCAGGAATGAGTCGAAGCAATGGGAAGTCACTCTTGATAATTTACTTCGAGTGGCACGGGATTATTCATTCTCGGTATGCGACGTCTGGTCAGGCGGTAAACCGTGATGTGCTGCGAGGCTTGCGGGAAGTTCCCCGGAAAGAGAAAGAATTGCATGCGTCCAGTGAGTGGCAATGAATTATTAACACAAGAGATAACGATTGACATTGCACTTCAGTTTTTCACTGAAAATGTTTGTTTTTTTTAATAAATTGTTCTTTATTTTATTCAAGAAAAAGAACAATAAAAATAAATAGATACCTACAGTGCGTGAGGTTGCAGGTTCGATCTCCAGGCGAACCTGATACCAAAGACATTAAAAATGGTATTCGACGTTTCTCTGCTAAGCACTCAGCAACAAAGAGGTGGAGGTTAAGTGGAGAAATCCAGGGATAGGGTGTCGCGTCCACCCCTACTGCAAGATAACAACGAAAAAGAAAAGGAAGCATTTATATCGCCCTCGGCCTAGTGGTCGACCAAATTACTACTACTTCCTTAATAATGCTATCATTTCCTGCATATTCACCCCAAGCAAGGAAATAAAGCCTTGCTTGGGGTGAAAAGACTAACAACAAATAGAAATTGGACAAAGAAATACTTTTTTACTGAGGAATGGTGAGTTATGTTGGACATACTTGAAGGCTGTGGTTGATGTTGGCTCTTTCATGCTAATTGGATTAGCCATTTTGCTGTCAGAGACAACCTAATTTTAAAGTGGGAAGAAGCTTTTTTAGCATAAACAAAACGTCGGGAAAAGCGGGATTTTTATAAATGCCACGTCTCATCATATCATCGATCATGGCTTTACACAAATTATTATTATTATTATCATGTCATTTTTCATCATATTTCGATTTCTTCTTTGGTCTCACTACCAACCAAGTCTGCGAGGAGACCTAAGGCAGGTCGTGGCGTGTTGTTATGACTCCATTTCATATTTTTCTATCTTCCCTATCATCCCTAGCATAGATAGAGTTTTCCTTAGTGTATGGGCTGTACTTAACAAGACAATTTTTTGTATATCTCTTAAGCTGGGGTTTCCAGGGATTCTTTCAATGTGTTGTTTTGTTCCATTTTTTATCATTCCAAGTGCACCTACTATCACTGGCACAACTCTTGTTTTCAATTTCCACATTTTTTTCTATTTCAATTTCTAGGTCTTTATATTTTGACAGTTTTTCAAATTCCTTGATTGCTATGTTACAATCCGCTGGACAAGCCATATCAATTAATAGGCAAGTTTTCTCCTTCTGATTTTTAACAATAATGTCTGGCCTATTTGCTTCAATTTTTCTATCTGTGTAGATGGTGTAATCCCATAGAATGGTTATATCTTCTATTTCTGTAACCGGTGCTGGGTGATGTTCATACCAGTGTTTGTTTACAGATTTTCCATAATGTTTGCACATTGTCCAATGTAAATATTGCCCAACTCTATCGTGGCGATTTTTATATTCATTTGGGGCAAGCACAGAACAGCCTGAGATTAGGTGGTCTATTGTTTCTTGGTGTTTATCACAAAACCTGCATTTTGGATCCATATTATTATGCATAATATTTGCCTGAAAGTTTCTAGTGAAAAGACTTTGGTCTTGTGCTGCAAGAATAAAGCCTTCAGTTTCAGACTTTAATCCAGATGCACGTAACCATCGATGAGTATTAACTTTGTCAACATTGGATTTATTGGCACGTTCTGGATATTGGCCATGCAGAGGTTTGTCTTGCCAGCGCTGTTTCATCTGTTCAAGAGCTTTATCTTTGGCTTTAATTTTCATATTTTTTGCCGCAATAGTTGGTTCTTGGCTTCTGTTTTGCTTTTCTACAGAATCTACTAACTGAAATCTTGTTTGTATTTACTGCCTTCTTTTATTATTGAATATTTTTTCTTTCTTTCTTCATGTTGCCTTACTAATTGTATCATCCAATCCTTTGTTGTTTCTATGTATGTTAGTAAGCCAATAGTTGTTGTCTTGTATGACAATTCCAGCTGAATAAGACCTCTTCCACCTTCTTTACGGGGTATGTATAGACGGTCTACATCAGCCTTTGGATGATGCATCTTATGCTTAGAAAGAAGCTTTCTTGTTTTAGCATCCATTCGCCTGATGTCGTTTAGAGTCCAGTTTAAGATGTTAAAGCTATATTGGACAACTGGGATTGCAAGGCTATTAATGGCCATAACTCTGTTCTGTGAATTTAATTCAGTTTTTAATATCATTCGTAGCCTTCTATAGTACTCTTTACGCACTATTTCTTTCATTTTTTTATGGTGAATGTTTTCGCTCTCATTTACACCTAGGTATTTATAAGCTTCTTCTGGTTTCAATTCTTTTATTGTTACAGCAGGGTCTAAGCTAATTGAGGATGTTTCTTGTATTGATCCACGTAAAACTGTAGCTTTAGCACATTTATTCAAATTAAATTTCATTCCAATGTCTTCGCTGAAGCATTTTACAGTTTGCAGAAGACCTTCCAGCTCATTATCATTCTTAGCATATAACTTTAAGTCATCCATGTAAAATAGATGGCTTATTCTCTTTTGGCCTATTTTATAACCACATTCTGTATTATTAAGTTGACTGGTTAGTGCTATTAATGATATGCAGAATAGTAATGGAGACAAAGAATCACCTTGAAATATACCTCTTTTGATGTTTATTTCATCAGACTTATAGGTACCATTTATATGATTGAGGTAAAGGGTTGTTTTCCATATAGACATGCACTGTTTGATGAAATTGATGATGACGGGTGATATCTTGTATATATGGCTTTACACAAATTATTATTATTATTATTATTATTATTATTATTATTATCTATGCGAAACATATTCGTTCTCATCAAACGTCGAGATTGTCATAATAATTAATAAAAAAAGCTCTTTCTTTGGCCTTCAACGAGACTTCCGAGTATGAGAAATTACTGACCAAATGCGATCTCTCTCTCTCTCTCTCTCTATTTATCTATCTTTCTATCTGTCCACGCACACACTACAAGCATCAAATAGTAAATACGGTAAAAGCTCAAAATATTTCTGGCAATTCAAAAAACAATAAAAAAAACCTGATTATTATTTGGAACATCATCACAAAAACCAAATTTTATAATGGAAAAGGAAATATAAGTGATTTATAACTTTTAGAAAAACTTACTATCTTAAAACCTTTAAAAATTTGAATTTTAAAATCATTTGTTTCTGATGAAGGACCGAGGGCGGGCTGAAATATCAAATATAATAATAGAAATAAACAAATACTCTCAAAAAAATACATTTTTAAACTTACAACTTTTTAATAATTTTTCCTATACATATTAAGACAGTATACGTGGATCATCACTATGTTATATATATATATATATATATATATATATATATATATATATATATATATATATATATATATATATTAATGCAGGTTTCATTGAATAATATAGACAAGTTTTCTCTATTAATTTTGTGTAGGATCCGTTCATAACGTCTGATATACTTGATGGTGATGTCGTTGAAAGACAACAAAAAATCACAGTATTTGTTGAATTTTTTATCGGGTCTAAGCTTTCGGCTCACATAAGCCATTATCAAAGAGTAAATATTAACACACAGTAAACATAGAACATTTAAGCTATTAACAATTAAGAGAATTGAATTGAAAATATAAGTCCATCCCAACCGTGGCGGATGGCCGAAGACAGTGACAAAATAGTGGTGTTGTGGTCCCTGGTCTGATTACAGACATTTGAGTACGTTATTAGAAATATCGAAATTGATTGTATTCAAACCAGGTTTAAATTGTTTAATGTAGAGTGCTTCGAGGATTTTTAGTTTCTGCTTATTATTTTCTTGTTTGAGTATGTACGTGTTATCAACAAGCGTTTTTCTCAGAAGTGTGCGTTGATAACCGTGTTGTTCTAAATGACGGAATATATTTGAATTTTCATTTAAGTGCAACGTCAGACGCCGTGAGAGCGAATTTGTGGTGTGGCCGATGTAGATATTATTGAGGTTGTTAGAGATACATTCTCTAAATGGACATATGAATTTATATACTACATTGGTTTTTTGCAAATCACTAACGGTGGGGGAAGAGTCGTTGCGGACAAATGAAATAGATGTAGTGGATTTAGTGTAATATATAATGAACTTAATTCTTTTGTTAGAGTCTGTCGGAGAAATATTAGTATTTATGAGTTTTTTTAGGATGTTTTCATCTAGTTGGTAATTGGAGCGCATCTGGCTACGGTATAAGAGAGTGATATGTTTCGGATTGGTTGGGTTAGTATCATGTGTTGTTTTTTTCCATGTTAAGCTCTTTAAGAAAATAATGTATTTGTTCATCAACTATGTAGTTGGGAAAATTATTATTGATGAGTGTCTGTTTTATGTTTTTTAGTTCACTGTAGAAGATCTGATTTGTAGATGAATTGACTTTTGCACGATATAATAGATTTTTTATAATGGCTATTTTGTAATAGTGGGGGCATTCACTAATATAATTGAGTGTGGAGGGATTTTTATTAGTGGGTTTTTGATACGGTGAGATAGTAAATTTATTTATAAATATATATATAAAAACTTATTTATAAATGGAACTTTGTCTATGTGTGTGTATGTGTCTGTGTGTGTGTGTGTGTCCGTTACCTATAGACTTCGAAACAGCTGAACTGATTTTCTTGAAAATTTGCACAGTTGTACTATAAGCGTCTGCGAGTGTTCTTAGATAGGTTTTGTGTTGAGGTAACCCCGATAAATATCGAAAATTGATAATCGAAAAAATCAGGTTATAGAAGGACTGGTCCGATTTTAATCAAATTTGATACACTCATAGACAAAGACATAAGAAACGATATTCAGAAGTTTCATGGTTGCAGTTCTTACAATAGTGCAGAAAATCGATAATATATATATAAAGCAAGATGTTTGTGTGTGTGTCTGTTTATCTGTCTGTATGTCCTTTATACAAATCCACAATCTTTATCCGATTCTCACCAAACTTCACACAAATATTCTTTAGGCTGAATCTGAGCTCCAGGACTATGGATTAGTTTTAAAACTTTCATTACACCCGAGCAACGCCGGTCTATACTGCTAGTATATATATATATATATATATATATATATATATATATATATAACGTAGAACACTTGGTATATTAGCCAGGTAAATTTCAATATAGACGAACTCAAAAGAACTCAATGTTAAATTCATTTAACAGAGTAATATAATTTAGAAAAAAATTTGGTCTACTACAATTTCAATGGATAATACATATTTCACCGCACAATGATGACATATATATATATATATATATATATATATATATATATATATATATATATATATACACTACACAGAAGCCTACTATGTTGGCGAGAACAGCAGACAACTTACCAGAGGATCAAACACATTAAAACAGAAAAATTCCTTAGAAGAAAAGAAAGAACAGAAATATATTAAAGTGCTCAACGCCCAGGTTATTTGGACAAAGCAAAAAACACTTCAACAATTTCAAGAGATGAGAGCTCGTGTTTCACGCTCTTGTAATATTCAGATGACTGGAGTATATATTCTCTAAATGATAATACCTATGGCTTGCATAAGTATACGCACACACACGTGTTAGGGGGTTGCGAGCGGGAAGTCATTATTGGGCCAATCAGTGCTATGATCTTCTGTGAGTATCCGACTAACCAGTTATTATTGGGTCAACCCGTGGTACGATTTTCTGCGTAGTTGTGTATCCGACTGGCCAGTCTTTATTGGTCAATACTGTATGATTTTCACTCCGATTTTGCCAGTTGTTATTGGGTCAAACCGTGATTTTCTCTGCGTGTATCCGACTGTCTGGTTACTATTGGGTCAATCAGTGGTATGATTATCTGTGTGTATCCGAGTGGCCTGTCATTATTGAGTCTAACCAGGGTATGATTTTCAAACACTTTCCAACCGTGTCTAATGATCGGAAAGCGAACCTGGTAACCACTCAGCCAGCCTATCCACACCACCAACCCACACATACACACACACACACACACACACACACACACACACACACACACACACACACACACCACACACACACACACACATATATATATGTATATAAGAAACATTAAGGCAGACACGTTATTTCATTGTAAATCGTAAAGTATGGGATATTTCAGGTGAACCATCATCAGCTTGTGTCTTTATTGTACAGAAGATTTTACGCGAAATATTTTGTACAATAAAGACGGAAGCTCTATTTGTATATTTGCTCTATATGTATTTATATGCATATATATTTAGAGCTCTCTTAGAGAGTTATCCTACCACTGTATGTACAGGATACTCCTTTGTATTCTTCTATATCTACACCGCATGTTGATATATATATATATATATATATATATATATAGGTACCTCCACTAAATTGCTAAAACAAACAGCATAGTATGAATTAAAAATTCCTCAAACTTAATAAAAACAAACTTTTTCCATCAAAATGTGATTATTATTATTAAGAGGAAAGATCAAAATATTTTGAATTATTGCTTAAAATCCTTTAATCCCATCTAACACTTTCAAAATTTTGATGAAAAATCTTGTTTAGATTTGAGTTAGCGGGTAAGCAAATCGTTACGAGAGTTTACAATGGAAAACGTAATATTACATAATTCAGTTGTTTTTTTTTTCTTGTAAAAAATCAAATAACTGTTGGATTTTAATGAAGCTTTCAGGACATTAAAAAATGAATGAAAATATTTTTGAAATTATAATTTTTTCAAAAATCTTTGTAAAAATATTTTTTTGACATATGTTACCCCTCCTACACGTAAATTCTTGAAATTTTAAAAAATTAATTTTTGTTGCGATAAATGATTTTATTAGTTAAACTCAGGACTCATTAGAGAAAGTAAATCATCTATTATTTTTTTGAAAAATTTTCCCTATATTTCCGAAAATCTGCTCCCAATAATAAAATAAAAAATTCAATATAACTAATGGCATTATTTAATTTGATAATCCTTTAATTTCTTGAATAAATAATAAAAATTAAGGACATTATGGTCTGAAGAAATTTTTTCTATTACTAATGAAATTTTAAAAGAATTGCTTTCATTTTTTTTTTAATTATAATAATTTATAAACTTTCAAGAATATTTCTAATATACTTCAAAGATTTGTTGCGGTTTGTTTAAAATTTTATTAAGAGAAGATTATATTTAGTAATCGAAAATTAAAAAGGTTAATAGAACTCGTTCTGACTCCCTATTTTTAAATTTTTTTTTTGTTGTTGTGTGTGTATTTGAAGTTTTTTTATATGCAAATTAAAACGTCAGTTTCCTCCTCTTATCCGAAAAAAAATGTACAATTATGTTACTTGTGATCGCCATACACTTATCTCTAATGTGGCAAATTGTCAACACATTTCATATAAGGTGGACAGGTCAAAAACTTCAACTCTGTGATTAAGAAATAGTTTATTCTTAATTTTAACTTACAAATAAGTAATACTTGTGTAAATCAGATTTATTTATAATTAAGTTTTCTAATTTTTCAAGAATAATGTCTCATAGATGTATTTTTTATTTTTGCAAGATTTTTAAAACCAAGAATTAATTTTTGTTTACAAATGTGTTGATCGCTTATAAATGGCTGAAAAACTGAAAAAATTTAGATAGCAATCTATATAAATTTAGATAGCAATCTATATAAATTTAGATAGCAATCTATATAAATTCTGTTTGAAATAAACCAGAGAGTATTTTGCTTACTGGAAATAGTAAAAGTACTCATTTAGCTTTCAATTTTAAATAAAAGTTTCACGAAAACGTTTTTTATTTTTAAAAATTCAATTTAAAATTTAGATATCGAAAATAAGTGGAGGTACCGATATATATATATATATATATATATATATATATATATATATATATATATATGTGTGTGTGTGTGTGTGTGCGTGCGTGCGCACGTATGTGTGCATGCACGCGTGTCTGTACATTGAGGTCTGCACAATGGCTACAGTGCGTTTTATGTTTCAATGCCATCTTCAGGAAGTTTAATATTGTTGTTATATTAACATCACATTTCATAGAATTTGTCAAGGTTCTTGTGTGAATAAGAGTTTATTTATATCATGTTTGTCTTATTTCTTTAAAAAAATATATATTGATAGGATATATAGCAATATAAATTTTGCTGTCCTTTTTTCTTGAAATAAAGGATTCTTGAATGTTTCAGTGTGTTTGTAATTCTATTTTATGCTACTTGTGGTGCAGTGGATATCGGCTCGGAACGAGAAATCGGGGAGCCGAGTTCAAATTCCAGCTGAATTCATTGCATTCACTTACGCGCAAATACCCTTGGGGAAAGGTATTAATCCGTCTCTTCCTTCCAGTTATGGGTTAAATAACAGGACAGATTGGATTCTATAGCCTTGGCCGGCAACCAGTCTACCGCAGAAAGCAATGGCAACCTACTGCGGGATAATCTTCTGCCCAGTCAGTCATGTCTCTTTCGAGACATGATCGCCCAAGCGTGTTTCACGTATGGCACTTAACTGACTGACTGACTGACTTGAAATCAGGTCAAAAATAAAAAAAAACTTGGGTTAAAATGGGTTAATTATATCAACTATGAACACGGCAACAACGTACTTACCGTGTTCGGGATATAATCCACACACATGACTCTATACACATACATAACCACGGCACATATTCAGTCACACATAAAATGCATCCTCAATAATGGCTAAACGTATTGCCGAAAGAATTAGAGAAAACAAAACATCTGTACAATTTTTATATAATTTATTTTCTGAAAAAAGAAAAGATCTCATGAAAAATTATATCAAAACTTAAGTATATTAAGTATAATTAAGTATATTAAGTATAATTAAGTATAATTAAGTATATTAAATATAATTAAGTATATTAAGTATATTAAGTATAATACCTTGTCTATCATTTTCAATGAAACCTAAATGCAAGAGAGATTACTGCCTAAATACACAATATATATATATATATATATATATATATATATATATATATATATATATCCATTTGTAAACGAGTTATTACGCGACCTAGGTTTCTACCGGGTGTGGTGTCTTCAGGCAATTTGCAATAACGGATTTTAACGTTTACCGTTTTTTTTTTTTAAGAACGCTCACTTAACGGATTTTTTTAAATCTCTGCCACGTGAGCGTTCAAAAAAATCACCGTTACGTGAGCGTTCTTAAAAAAAAACGGTAAACGGTAAAATCAGTTATTGAAAATCGCCTGATAGCACCACTCATGGTAGAAACCTAGGTCGCGTAATAACTCGTTTACAAATGGAAAATATTCAAAAGTTCTATAATATAATTGTATTGAACACTTTTTGATAGAAATGTGCACTGGTCTAATCTTATTATGACCAGAAACTAAGTAGTTAAACAATCAATATATATATATATATATATATATATATATATGAACTATTGATTTTTTGTTCGTTATATTGCTTGATCAAACAGATATTGTATCGGTCCGATATATGAAGCCAACACTTTGATCGATGAGAGTCAACTCCACAAACCCACAACCTGTAATACGTATAGATATCGATATAACTTTGTTAGCTTTGACCATCCATATGTTTACAGAAACACTTATTCGCACCTGACCAGGTAGATGCTTTGCCACTGACATGAAAGGCAAAAGTTTTTGGATGCAATTCAGTATCATCCAACAAATTAAAAAAATTTTTTTCGCAACATTTATTATGGAGTAAAATGTCACTGGTTTTAATTCACTTATGATCAAAACTTTTGACTGTGTGTTTGTTTGTGTGTGTGTGTGTGTGTGTCTCTCTCTCTCTCTCTCTCTCTCTCTCTCTCTCTCTCTCTCTCTCTCTCTCATTCTTTGTATCTTTTATTTTTCCTCAGGATTTATCTTTTTTTATTTCTATTTCTCTCTGTCATTATCTCTCTTTATCATTCCCTCTCTCTCTCTTTCTCACTCTGTTGCTCTTCCAACTGTCTCTCTTTCTCTCTGTCGATGTTAGTGTCCACTCTCTATATATATTACTCTATTTCTCTCTGAATATCCTCGTGTGCCTCACTTTCTCTCCCTTCTCTTTTCTAATTCTCTATATCCCTTTCTCTTTCTTTCTCTTTTTCCCGCTTTATTTCCCCCTCACTTTCTCACATTTCTCTCGTTCTCTCTTTCTATCCTTCTCTATCTCTCTCTCTCTATCTCTCTCTCTCTCTCTCTCTCTCTCTCTCTCTTAAGTTTGGGGGAATGGTAGACACATTAATGGTGGCTATCGTCTGCAAAATGAAGGGAAGACCAAAAAATGCACTAATGAATTAAAGGAAAACGAGACGTTTTGCGAATTCTTTGCAGTAGAAACGAAATTTACAAACTTGCCAAAGTTCCTCAATTTCCAACATGAAAGCGAATAAAGAAAAATAAATTCAAACTCAATTTTAATGGTGTCGTCAATGATTCAAAGTTTGTAGGTTCAAAAGTCAAAAATTTAATTTTAATTTTATCAAAATGCAATTAAGGGAATTTAGTTATAAAATATAACGTTTCTAATAAAATTTTATAAATAGTTTCACTAAATCGCCTCAACTGAAGTTCCTGGTATATGTAATGAGGAAGGAGGGCTTGGAGAATATGATACTCACAGGTCAGATAGAGAGAAAGAGAAAGCAACGCATAACATACATGAGAGGCTTGACGAAATGGATGCCAGAGCGGAGTTTGGGTATGGTTACAAGAAAAAGCGTGCTAAGAGCCACAGAGGAAGATGTGGAAGGCCATGATCGCCTACGTCCTCAAGAGACGCGGCACATAGAAGAAGAAATCACCTCAGACGTATTTTGTTCTTTTTTTTTTCTTGATTTTCTCTCTTATTGAGAGATCAAGCATTATAACGAGAAGTTCGCATACCGAGTTCGAATCGAGTTGCATTCATATTCGCACAAGTACAATGGCCAAATTATGAATCTTTCCCCCACCTGCTTCTCTCTTTCACTCTATATTTCACTCTGTATTTCTCTCTATATTTCTCTCTATATTTCACTTAATATTTCACTCTTTCACTCTATATTTCTCTCTATATTTCTCTCTATATTTCTCTCTTTCTCTCTATATTTCATTCTATATCTGTCTCTATATTTCTTTCTATATTTCCCTCATTCACTCTATATTTCTCTCTATATTTCCCTCTTTCACTCTATATTTCACTCTTTCTCTCTATATTTCACTCTATATTTCCCTCTTTCACTCTATATTTCTCTCTATATTTCACTCTATATTTCTCTCTTTCCCTCTATATTTCACTCTATATTTCCCTCTTTCACTCTATATTTCTCTCTATATTTCCCTCTTTCACTCTATATTTCACTCTATATTTGTCTCTATATTTCACTCTATATTTCTCTCTTTCCCTCTATATTTCATCCTATATCTGTCTCTATATTTCTTTCTATATTTCACTCAATATTTCTCTCTTTCCCTCTATATTTCACTCTATATTTCCCTCTTTCACTCTATATTTCACTCTATATTTCACTCTATATTTCCCTCTTTCACTCTGTATTTGTCTCTATATTTCACTCTATATTTCTCTATTTCACTCTTTATCTCTCTCTATATTTCTCTCTATATTTCACTCTATATTTCTCTCTCTCTCTCTCTCTCTCTCTCTCTCTCTCTCTCTCTCTCTCCTCTCTCTCAAGTTTAGTGAGTCGGTAAAACAAAAGTAATGGCGGCTCCCTCGAGCAACAGAATGAAAAGATTATAACAAGAGAAGATAAAAACAAATACAATTACGATTCACAGCGAAATGAGACAGTAAATAACGTAAATAACAAGCCTCGACACTCTAACCGAGTTTGGCAAACCATCTTGGAGAAGAACAAATGTCGACCTGTTTGACTCAATTTTCAAACTAAACATGTCTACCTTTTTCTCTACTCCAAACCGGATCAGTGTCCACATTTTTTGCTTCTCGGACAAACCTGACCTGTGTCTATACTATCGTCTCTCGAATAAACCCAACCTATGTCTACGTTTTTAACTCAACTGTAAAACGGACCTACGTCTATCATTTTACCTCTTGTTTAAATCGGGCCTATGTCCACCTTTTTTACTCTAGTATAAACCGAACCTATGTTTATGTTTTTAACTCATGTGTAAAGCGGTTTTATATCTACCACTTTGTCTCTAGTATAAAGCGAACCAACATCCACACTGTTGAGTCTAATATAAACCAAACCTCTCTTTACCTTTATGCCTCTAGTGTAAATCAAACCTATACCTACGTTTGTAAATCTAGTGTAATTTGCAGCTATGTCTACTTATTACTAAGATCTGCTGAATCTTCACTGATATTTATCTGTTAATTCGTTATGATTTTCGCCCTATAATTTATTTAATATAGAATAATGGTTTAACATAGAATTTATAGAATCCTTTAACATAGAATTAACATAGAATTTTAACAGAGAATTTATAATATATCTGAACATTTATCTGTTAATTCGTTATGATTTTCGCCCTATAATTTATTTAATATAGAATAATGGTTTAACATAGAATTTATAGAATCCTTTAACATAGAATTAACATAGAATTTTAACAGAGAATTTATAATATATCTGAACATTTATCTGTTAATTCGTTATGATTTTCGCCCTATAATTTATTTAATATAGAATAATGGTTTAACATAGAATTTATAGAATACTTTAACATAGAATTAACATAGAATTTTAACAGAGAATTTATAATATATCTGAACATTTATCTATTAATTCGTTATGATTTTCGCCCTATAATTTATTTAATATAGAATAATGGTTTAACATAGAATTTATAGAATACTTTAACATAGAATTAACATAGAATTTTAACAGAGAATTTATAATATATCTGAACATTTATCTATTAATTCGTTATGATTTTCGCCCTATAATTTATTTAATATAGAATAATGGTTTAACATAGAATTTATAGAATACTTTAACATAGAATTAACATAGAATTTTAACAGAGAATTTATAATATATCTTAACATTTATCTGTTAATTCGTTATGATTTTCGCCCTATAATTTATTTAATATAGAATAATGGTTTAACATAGAATTTATAGAATACTTTAACATAGAATTAGCATAGAATTTTAACAGAGAATTTATAATATATCTGAACATTTATCTATTAATTCGTTATGATTTTCGCCCTATAATTTATTTAATATAGAATAATGGTTTAACATAGAATTTATAGAATCCTTTAACATAGAATTAGCATAGAATTTTAACAGAATTTATAATATATCTTAACATGTATCTATTAATTCGTTATGATTTTTGCCCTATAATTTATTTAATATGGAATAATGGTTTAACATAGAATTTATAGAATCCTTTAACATAGAATTAACATAGAATTTTAACATAGAATTTATAATATATCTTAACATTTATCTGTTAATTCGTTATGATTTTCGCCCTATAATTTATTCAATATAGAATAATGGTTTATGAGTATATTAAATTGAAATGCTGAAACTTCGAAACTAGACAGTACTTAGATGAATGACAATTTGGAAATACCATGTTCTGTAATCTTAGACGTGCAGGTGGTGTAATGGTTAACGACTCGGAATCGTTAATCGAAGAGCCGATTTTAAATAGTTTAGTTTTGCTATTTTCAGTTACGCTTAAATTCCCTTGTGAAATATATGAAGCCCCCTCTTAATAACCCCCTCTTCCGTCCCAGCTGTGGGTTAATTGCGAAAATTTGTATCACTTAAACAATGATTATCTGAAAAAAATCTTAATATCTAAATATATTTCCTGGCTGTAAATAACGTGCAAAGGGTTGATTAGCCATAAAAAATGAATGAATCAATCAATCCAAAAGTACAAAAGAAAGTAGTTTTCTATCAAGAAATACGACTTCGTTGAACAGACTCCCACGTGGATGCTTCCCTGAATATTAAAATGTTAGACTCTTCAAGTCAACGGTTAGCCGTTATCTATCCTTATCATCTATCATTCCTACCAACTCCTTTTTCATTCATGTCATTCACCATAACTATTTTGACAGTAATTCCTGGGCTTTGTTAGGTCTGTTACCAAGAAAAAAGATCAAAGAATATTTTATTATTAAATTAAATTGTTTTGTCCTTTCAGAACCTTTGAAAGTTTGGTTAACTATTTTGAAGGTTCAAAAGAATTAATCAATTAAATTTAATAATACAATATCCTCCGCGTTAAGTGTGAGGGTCATAAATTTGCACGAAAAAATTTCAGCGCCAATTTTCCGTTAAAAGCACATTGATTTGGAAATTCTTCTAAAAATTAGAAAATTGTCGGATTTTAATAAAACATCCAGGAATTATTCACAAATAAATTCATTTATTTCTGTGTTGTTTCATTTTTAGAAAATCTTGGTAAAAACATTTTTAAAACCTAATTAAATTATCGAATCTATTGTTAAACCCAACGTACAATGAACTTTTTGTGTCAAATATAGATAGATAGATAGATAGATAGATAGATAGATAGATAGATAGATAGATAGATAGATGTAATATATATATATATATATATATATATATATATATATATACTGTAATAGTTGTTACAATGGTTTATAAATTCATAGTATCACTACACAGGAATTTTCGGGTTTCGAAGCTAGCTTCTTCTTCAGGTGATTTTTTAATGCATGAACAAAAGGTTAAAAAACCTACTAGTTCTCCAACTTAGTTACAATATATATATATATATATATATATATATATATATATATTATGCTATCATTACGAATGAACTTTTTAGAGAAAAATCTTTTTAAAATAGTTACCTCTTCCGCGATTTAGGCATTACTCTTCAGTAATGAATTGTGTTCTCTCAGTGACTGACGTGTCTATGTACCGCATATATGTAACATGCTACAGTTTCCTCTTCTATCATTCAATGCACCTATGGCTTTGGCAGTAGGGACTCGACTGACACTAAATCCCGGCTGGATGCAAGTGGATGTCTAGTTGCAATGATGAGCTGTGATACAGCAAAACAAGCTTGAATTCTGATGACTAATATATATATATATATATATATATATATATTAGTCATCCGCATACAAGCCTGTTTCGATGTATGTGAATGACAAGCAATATATAAATAATATTTATTAATAATTCACTTACAAGCTTCTTTCGCTGTATACAAGCTCATCATTTTGGCTGGATGTTCATATATATATATATATATATATATATATATATATATAATAAAACAAATTTCGATATTATAATTCGTTGTATGGCCATTTCTACGATAAATTTCTAAGAGAAATTTCGCGTATCATCAGCAACAATTTTTTATTACAAAAAGCCAAATGACAAAATGAACAAAGATATTTTACCGGCGGAAGTTAAAAAACAAATATTCATCAGTGAAAACGAAAGTGGGGAGATTAATAAAGAAGCAGACGGAAATCTATGTCTATTTTTATTTTTAGATTTTTTGAAAACCCCTACTCTTAAACTGAGTCAAGAGTTGAAAGTTGAAATTTAGTCTTGTCTGGCTCAAAGAAATGGTAGGAGGAAGAATAAGTCTGTCTCGCTTTCCCTCTATCCGTCCTGTAAGTATTAGATTCTCCAAACCCTCCTTCGTCATTATGTGTCCCAGAAACCTCAGCTGTCCGTTCCTGATGTTAAGTATAAGCTGACTTCTCGTCTGCATCCAAAGCCTTGTCGTTACTCACATGTTCGGACTATGGTATCCTCAGTATCCTTCTGTAGAGCCACATTTCTCCTGTTTCAGCTTTTTTATCCTTGAAGAAATCGTCCAGCATTCGCTGCCATAAAGATATCACATAGCAGTCTAGCACTCTTTTCTTTGTTTCTAATGAGGACTCCCTGTATCTCTTGCTACCTTTTGAAATGCGTCTTTTGCCATTCCAAAGCGACTTTGAAGCCTGTATCGGTTTACCCAACACAGAGATTGAACACACAACTATGTCTTTATCAGTGCTCAGTTATTGCTCACCTTGTTTCCACCTAGTCTGTGTCTATACTACCTAGCCCAAACATTGAACTCACAACTATGTCTTTATTAGTGCTCAGTTATTACTCACCTTGTTTCCAACCAGCGTGTGTCGGTCCTGCCCAGCCCAGGGATGGTATTGAACTCTCAATTACTTCTTCATTGGTGCTCAGTTATTGCTCACCCTGTTTTCCCTGAGCCTGCGGCTGTTCTACCCAGGTCAGTGTGTGCATAGAACATTGGTTTCTTCCTTTTATCTTTTGGTGTCTTCGAATAAATTAAAAATAAATTGCACGCAGCAATGTGTGCTAATCCCTCTGTTATCAATGACTAGCGTTGCTCGGGTGTATTGAAAGCTTTAAAACTAATCCATGATCCTGGAGCTCAGACTCAGCCTAAAGAATATTTGTGTGAAGTTTGGTGAGAATCGGAAAAAGGACACACAGACAGATAAACAGACACACACACACAAGCATCTTGCCTTTTATATATATATATATTATCGATTTTCTGCACTATTAAAAGAATTGCAACCTTGAAACTTCTAAATATCATTTCTCATGTCTTTGTCTATGAGTGTATCAAATTTGATTAAAATCGGATCACTCCTTCTATAACCCGATTTTTTCGATTATCGATTTTCGATATTTATCGGGGATACCGCAACACAAAACCTATCTAAGAACACTCGCAGACGCTTATAGTACGACTGTGTAAATTTTCAAGAAATCGATTCAGCAGTTTCGGAGTCTATAGGTAATGGAAACACACACACACACACACACACACACACACACACACACACACACAGAGTTCCATTTATAAACAAGTTTAGATAACATTATGCCAAATCTTCGGGTTTTTTTTAACTCCAAAAGGAATCTCTTTTTAAAAGAAAACTGACTTACAGTATCAAGAAACGGTAAGGTACTGCGGAAAAATCTAAAGAAGTAGCTTACCGTTTCTTGATACTGTAGACTATTAGACAATCAAGGCTATAGAACCCAATCGTTCCAGCTATTTAATCCATAGATAGGTGGAGAAATGATAGATTTTCTTCCTCTAGGGTATTTCTACTTAAGTGAAAGTAACGAATCAGACTGGAATTCGAACTGTAATCTCCGATTTCGCATTTCGAGTTAATCGATTCTGACCTGGCAACCCGCCATCAGACACTTTCTCACCGACACGATGTGGCTTCCCACTGTCTTTTCTAAAAGTTTTTTCATGGTTACTGACGAGCTTCTTTCTCTAGTGCTCCGACCACATGTATTTACGCGTGCAACTAGACTGGTATCAAGGCCCTGCCTTTTTGCCATCTATATACACCCAGGCATTTTTTAAACCTCCAGGCGTAAATTAACCAAACTCTAGAATCACCGGAATATATGATCGCTTGAATCAAAGTTAATTATGACCTTGTGTCAAACTTGACATTTTTGTGGATGGATAGGTAAACAGTTTATCTTGCTATTTAGTTTTCTTATCTTTTTCTTCAAAATTCTTCTTCTTTAAACGTTTTTTTTTTCTTCGTTTTCTTTTCTCTCAAATCTCTCTATTTCTTCTTTTTTTACGCCATTCTTCCTCTCTTCTAATGTCTCTGTCCTTTTCTTTTCTTTTTTCCCCCTTTTTTCTGATTTCTCTTCTCTTTTTACTTTTTTTTTTCTTCTATCTGTATTGTATTCAATTCTTTCTTCACATCGTCATTTTCTGTTTCCTTTTAAGGTCTGTCGTCTGTTCATTCCATTTTCCAAATTTCTTTTTAGATTTCTCTTTCTTCTTTCTTCTCTCATCCTCTTCTTTCTTTTCACTAGCGTTTCCATCGTTTTTTTTTTATTCCCGTTTCGAATCCCTTTTAATGTGCATTCCAAAATTTCAAGCAAGAACAAGCAAGGTAGTCCTATATAAAAAAAAAAAGTCTTATAAATAATACTGTATCAAAAAGAAAGTACTTAAAAGTAAGCCAAATAACAAATCTTTCAGTGAATATTTCAATAAACAAAAATTAAGTGAAGAGTTCCTTGATGTATTATATGGATCCGTTTTTGAAACCTAAGAAAAAATCCCAATATTTCCATTAGAAAAAAAAAAAGAAACCTTTAAAAAAATGAGAAAAAGATCTCGATTGTACCTGCTTCAAAATATCTTTTTTCATATTGTATGTAGTGCTCTTATCTATAAAAGGATTATCAATGGTTTTCTGTCGTTGGAATTTTAAAAAAATTGAAACAGTTGTGTATCCATACAATGCCGACATGTGTCTCCCTCCCCACCAAAAAAATGAAGTTTGAAGAGGGAATAAAATGAGCGTTTAAAGCTTACAAAACTTACAATCATCCATCAAACCATGCCGCCTCTGGCACTTCGACGTGGTATGATGGTTAACAAGCTTGCCTTGCTAGATCAATCACGACTAAGTAGCGAGTTCGATCTTCACTGTGTTCTCCATACATAAGGCCTTGTGCCACATCTAAGCTACACTTAGTAAATTGCTATAACGTTTTCAACAGTTTGTTATGGTGTGATGGTTAACAAGCTTATCTCGATAGATCAGTCACGATTGAGTAGTGAGTTCCATCCCCACTGAGCGTTACATACTTTCGGTCTTGTGTCGCATCTTAGTTATTCCGAGTAAACGCTACAGCTATCACGTTTTTCTACCTAAGATCACAGTGTAGTATCTGTCCTGACTGAGAGATTCGGCGAAACTATCAATCTTTTGATTTAATCCGAATTATTATAATGTAAAAATGAATATAGATATTGAGAAGCTTGACTGATTGATTGAATCGTTTTCGACGGTTTATCAACCCTTTTGCTGTTTATTTAAAGTCGGAAAATATTTTTAGATTGTAACATTTTTTATTATTTGAAATAATAATGATTTAGTGATACAAGTTTTACTAATTAACCCATTACAAGTCTTACTAATTAATCCATTCAGTCACTCAGTTGTGCTATACGTAATACACGCCTGGGTGATCATGTCTCGAAAGAGACATGACTGACTGGGCAGATTATTATCTCGCAGTAGGTTGCCATTAATTTCTGCAGTAAACTGGTTGCCAGCCAAGGCTATAGAACCCAATCTGTTCTGTTATTTAACCCATAACTGGAGGGAAGAAACGGATTAATACATTTCCCAAGGGTATTTGAATTCAAGGAATTCAACTGGAATTCGAACTCGGCTCCCCGATTTCTTGTTCCGAGCCGATATGTACTGAACCACAACGCACATAGCTGGAGGTACAAGAGGTGGAGTCATACATTTCTCGAGGGTATTTTCGTAAAAGTGAATATAACGAGCCCACCTGGAATTGAAACTTAGCTCTCCAATTAACGATTCCGAGCCATTATCCATTACACCACCCGCACAGCTAAGTTTACAGCGCCTGTTTTTCCCAAGTGGTCTCACATCCAGGGTACTCGTTGTTTAACTTTGGTGATCGTACAGGAATCGGAGTTTCAACTCAATATGACCGTAAGCTTACAATTATTATTAACTAGCAGTATAGCCCGGCGTTGTTCGGGTGTAATGAAAGCTTTAAAACTAATCCATGGTCCTGGAGCTCAGACTCAGCCTAAAGAATATTTGAAATAATAAAATAATTGCGACAATTTACCAATCGCACCTAATATATATATATATATATATATATATATATATATATATACTAGCAGTATAGCCCGGCGTTGCTTGGGTGTAATGAAAGCTTTAAAACTAATCCATGGTCCTGGAGCTCAGACTCTTTGGACGTTGGCACGAAAGACTAAAAAGCAATAGTTGTTTCCAGTTAAAGCGAAACCGTAGACTGAAAGAAAAATGAATGGATGTGAGTCAAATTTTGATTTCCTGCTATCGATATCAAATAAGTTCTTTTCGTCGTAAAGTGAATTTTGAAGGCTAAATAAGTCCTCTGAGTAAATGGTATCATGGTTGAGACTAAGAACTAAAATTATACCTACTTAGAGCCAAACCCAAAGCAAAAACTAAAATGAAAGGGCTGAAAAAAATACAGGCATGCAGGCAAATAAACAGACACGCACAAACATCTTGCCTTTTATATATATATACATTATCGATTTTCTGCACTATTGTAAGAACCGCAGCCTTGAAACTTCTAAATATCGTTTCTTATGTCTTTGTCTATGAGTGTATGAAATTTGATTAAAATCAGACCACTCCTTCTATAACACGATTTTTTCGATTATCGATATTTATCGGGGATACCTCGACACAAAACCTATCTATGAACACTCGCAGACGCTTATAGTACAACTGTGTAAATTTTCAAGAAAATAGGTTCAGCCGTTTTGGGGTCTATAGGTAACGGACACACACACACACACACACATATACAGACAAAGTTCCATTTATAAATAACTTTAGATTTAGATACTAGCGGAATCCGTGGAATTTCCACAGAAGAATTATTATGATTTCCTGGAAAAATTTTACTTTGTCATACTACAAATGATAGTAACGTCTTCAAACAAAAAAGGTATTGGATAATAAAATAACGATAACACTGATTAAAATCACTATAAATGTAACGTCCATAAAAGCTACTTTATTGTAATCTTCTATTAAGCGGCGTATGCACAGACCATAACCAAAATACTGTACGCTATTTTGTGAGATATTTTGAAAGAGAAAATGTTTTTTTAATTCCTGAAATATCATGGCTCCTGTGTCCATTGTAAACAGAAAAACCAACTGAGTAATGGCCAAGGGTGTAGAGACCAGAAATTTCGTTATTAGGTCGCGGGATACGACAACAAACCTACCTATTTTTACTATATTGTATAGTTCACACACACACACACACACACACACACACACACACACACACACACACACACACAATTACTTCTATAACAACCAGCTTAAGCTGTTACTGCTACGGTAATGCTATAGGCTCTCTCCTCCTACTCTCTCACTCTTTACTACCCTTCCGTTTGGCAAAGGTGAGAGAAAGGCTGAGGAGAGTAACGTTTATAGATTATAAAAAGATAGAGGGGAAGGAAAAGCTCGTGTAGAGAGTGTGTTATCTTTCTTCAGTGGTGTAACGGACGGAGGAACTAAGTAACTAAGAAACTAACTAAAGAAGGAACAAGCAGAATTATTATTAATACTATTATGTGCATTGTGCTGCAAAGGCTTAGAATGAGAAACCGGAGAGCCGAGTTCGAATTCCAGTCGAGTTCATCACATTCACTTATGTGCAAATACCCTTTTGAAAGGCATGAATCCATTTCCTCCGACCAGCTACGAGATAAATATTAGAACCTGCATCTAGAAAAATCATTGTTATTCTCAAAAAAATTCTAATACAAAATTCACAACAAAAAAAGAAATCTACTCCAAAATATTTTTCGGCCTTAACTGACCCGGAAAATGTCGATAAGCCGTAAAAAAAACACATGAAAAACAAAACAAAGTCTCATAGAATGAATGGGTGACAAGCTTAACCCATAGCTGGGGAAGAAGAGGTGACTGGCTATAAAGAGACAATGAATGAAAAAAATTGATTTCAGAAATTCCTAGTTCTTAAACCTTTCTTAAACAGAGGGTATTCCCCCGCGCACCATTTTCAACTGATATCGCTCCGTTTGTTGTTGAGGCATTGATTTGAAACCGCGTATATGGTACCGTTAAAAAGTTCGTATAACGATAATAAACCTCACCTTACGTTGCTAATTTGTTCCAGGGAAAGCGACTTAAGTTAAAAAAATGACTTAAGTCGAATTTACTTGTTTCCAAATTTACTTGTTATTAGACTAAACCACAAATAACCAATCCCGTTCTGTATTTTATTTATAATTGCGTTTTTAATAATAACTGGTCATTAAGAATCTATTTTATGCTTGAAACAAATAAATTTTAGTTTTGAATATAGTACAGAAAACAATTGTAGTTTAAATTTACAAATACATTTACGTACACACATGTAAATGTAGCTGTTTACACATTAGATAATTTTATAGTACATCGCGGACTTTATTTATGAATGTGGTTTGCTCTAAGACATTATAAAATAAAATAATTTTGTAAGGCTAGATAACAAATACAGTTATTAAAATTATTTTGAGGTAGTAGAAAACAAAATTATTTATGTTAAATTTACCAATATTTACATTTACTGTAAATGTACGTATTTTTATATACTTTTATTATTCGTATTTGTTGCACAGTAATATGATTTTATGTGCTTTTAACGCCTTTCCAGTGATATTATGACTTCAGTATTTGTGGCAGACAGACATAAAGAATAAAATAAAACTTGATTTGACAAACCTGATGGAGACTACCATCGCCTTTAAATTTGTTTTTTATTTATGTATTTATTTATTTTACTTTGTTTCAGTGCAATCTTATCGATTACACACTAACTTTTCCGACTGACAAAAAAAAAATAGAAAAATTTCAATATTTAAACAATTTGCGGGGGAAAGAGGGCTCAGTTTTTCATACAACGTTATAGTAAATCGATCCTCCATTTTGGAATCCACTCGCCGGTACGACATTATCACCACCTGTAAATTTTTTGATTATCAATTTTTTAACTTTTTTCAGTGCAATCTTACCGATTAAACCCTAAACTTTCCGATTGATAAAAAAGATTTGTAAAGATTTCAACATTTTATGAATTTTAAGGAGGGGCTCAGTTTTTCATACAGTAAATCGATCCTGTGCCATTTACTTTTTTTGCTTGTGCATAACAACAGAATCCTTTGCGAAATTTTTGAATAAAGACATTCTTGGAGTTTCCGAGGAAGATGCCATCGTATGAACTGAAGAAAACTTGAAAAAGACAAAAACAAGGGCAACAACTCGTCCCACCACAAAAAAAAAATATATAAAAAAACAAAGCGACCCCAATGCAGTTAAAACAGAGAAGTTGTCATAAATTCTGAACAACGTCTGAGCTTAAAAACACAGGATTGATAAAAAAAAAAAAAGGACCATTACCTATGTTGGACGGTAATTATCCCCAAAGAGTTCTAACTTGTCTGCACAGAACAGGGCGTTGATGGTCAGAGACTCCTAGATGTCAAGATGGAGTCTCGTCTTAGCCCTGTGCAAGACAGAGAAGAAATCTGAGGAATATTGTTTCCTGCCGATTGCTGACTCATGAGTCTGCGAATGCGGACTCTACTCGGCACGTGCTGAGCTATCCTTACCTCCAAACGCTGAGTGGTCTTGCCCACGTAGTAGGTCTCGCACCGACACTTTTACTGATAAACAACGAGACTTTGTTGATTGGTAGGCAAGACATCCTTGCGTGGAATGGGGAAAGTAGTTCTTGTAATGAAGATGCTCTTAACATTGACTACACTGAAACAACGCTTGATGGAATTTACAATTTTCTCAGATAATACCTCGCCCTCTAAACCTATCTATGGGAGTTTTAAATAAATAGGACACTTGGGCGGGCCGAATTTTCTTGCTTCATTGAATTTGTTAACTTTTTTGTCTGATGACTTCTGTTAGCAAACTTTCTGAGTAGCCATTAACCAATAACAATTTTCACATTTCTTAATCCGGCGTTGAGTTTGCAGTCCGAACACACCATCAACGCGCGATGAGTAAGGGACCTGATTTAATTAATTTTCCTAGATTCAGGTGCAAAAGAGTCCCACGTTAAATATAAACCAGAAAAAGTGGGTTTGCGGGAGATACTGGTGTGGAAACATGTAGGCGTCCTCTCAAGCAGTACATTCAGAAAAGATAGCTGATTGTTCTCATCTATTTCCAGTGTATTTTTTTTAATCATCTCACCCCAAGCAAGGCATTCCACTGCCACTATTGCGCATGAGGCTACATAGGGGAAGGTAAAGAGGAGTGGTTAGACATAGGGAATGTCAGGAGGAAGGTAACAGATGAGTAAGGATACCGAGGATGAGGGTTGGGCAGATGGGAAGAGTGCTTGATAGAATGGGAGCAGGTTAGTGTGTTAGGAGGTGTCTATTGACCTTACATTTAAACTCCTGGAGATTGTAGCCGTCGGGGAAGCAATCGTGTGGAAGGGAATTTCACAGTCGGGAAGTGCGAGGAAAGAAACGTAGAAGTTACGGCTGCATTTTATCGGTTTCACTGTAAAAGGGTGGAATCTAGTTGCTAATCTAGTATCTCGTTCAAATTCGTATTTAGGGGGTACCAGTGATCTAAGTTCATCGGAGCAGAAGCCGTGAAAAATGTAGTGATGGATGTAGATTGTTAAGTTGGGAGAAAAATTCTTCAGCTTTCTCTATAGATGTGAAGGAAGTAAAGGTGTCAATGGGTCTTAACTGTTCTGTTAAATAATATCGTCTCATAATAAGCCACGAACACATAAGCCAGCAAGGGACCCAAGGAACTACCCATCGCTACCCAATCAATTTGCCGGTGCATATTATAGCTAAAGCTAAAAGAGACTGACTTAGTAGCCATCTGCATCAACTCAACAAAGATATTTTCAGCAAATGATGGAATTTTTCATGGCCACGGTACAGACAGTCTGCACAAATTTTAATTGTTTCATTCAGGGGAACATTGGTGAACACACTTGCTATACCGAATAAAACAAAAACTACCACCCAACATAGGTAATGGCTCTTTTCTTTTCTTTTTTTTTTTTTTTTTTTTGATCAATCCTGTGTTTTTAGCCTCAGACGTTGTTCAGAATTTATGACAACTTCTTTGTTTTAGTTGCTGACGATTTATTTCTGAAGACGTGTCGGCCGAAAGGCGTTTAACCCCCCCTTATATTTTTTATTTTCCCTTTTTAATTGAGTTACTTTTGTACATTTCTTAATAAAAAGAAGATTGTTTTAAAAATAGTTGTTAATTGGTGTGGTAGTAAAAAGAATTCATATATATATATATATATATATAAACAGAAAATTTACCCTGACGAGCCGTAGGTAGGTAGGTTTGTTGGCTCTTGCTTAGATTTTCTGTCTTTGTTGCTCTACTTTCGTATTGAGCGCTTTAGTGTTAGGGTTTTCGTCTTGGGGTTTTTTCTTTCTTACAAGTGCTTGACTTTTTGTTCATGTACTTCGTTTGTTTCTTTTTTTACTTCCCCTACTTTTTCCTCCGAGTTTGTTCTCGGTGGGTTATACAAGATGATTTAAATTATAGCTTAATTAGTACTAGTTTTGGCAGAGTTAGTTCTTTTACTATTAGTATTGTAATTACTATAGTTAATATATATATATATATATATATATATATATATATATAAGTAGTTTACAGATGCTTTTTCTTAGAACTATTCAATAAAAGATCTCCTGACTTTAACTAAGTTAAAACTTAGTAATTTTATTTTAATTGGAATAGATAGGCTCTTCTATTGCCTGCTTCAACTTCACCCCTTGTTTCTTGTTGGGACAAAGGTTCCTGGTTTTTTCCTCTCCTCGAGCCTGAATAGTGGTGTTTTCGCGAATATTTTCTGTGACGTGTGTGAACGATTGCAACGTTTCTTCATACCGGATTGGCAGTTTTCCGTTTGCTGCTTCCGACTAGGAAGTAGGAGGCCGAATACTTGCGTAGCGTCTAAAGCGGTTTCTCTGTTCAACAGTCACCTACTATCGGAGTTATTGCAGTGCCATGACACACACGGATGGCTGTCTCTGCAAACGGTTCTGGTGGGCAACTCTGAGACCACACGATGCTGCAGTCTGCATCAGTTCTCTTCCTACTCATGAGGCAGTTGGTGACAGTCTGCTGCCACTACTCGAGGCCCCCAGTTACCAAAATAACCCAAAACATGAAAATTCACAACCAAAGATACAAAACTAAATCAGCCAAACAAAAAAAAAAAAACACCTAAACCCCTCAACATTTCTTTCTCTAACATCCGTGGTGTACGTAACAACATTTGCAGTGTGGAATCGTTCCTCCACGAAATACATCCCAGACATCCTAACTCTTTGTGAAAGCAAACTTAACCCTACAATCCTTTCCTCTGATTTTTCGAGTCCTGTTTATCTTATCCTGTTTAGAAAGGACTCCAATGCCCACATGCATGGCTTGGGTGTTTAAGTCAGCGAACATCTCCCTCTGGCGAGGGCCTACCTCGATTAGATATATCGGTTAGCGAGCTTGTCTTGTTAGAACCATTGCAATTGAGTAATGAGTTCGATCTTCACTGGGTGTCCAATATTTTTGGCCTTGTCCACGTCTAAGCTACGCTTAGAAAATCCCTATCTCCCTCTGGCTCGGGGGATTTCTCTTGAATCTCCAGACCATTCTTTTCTTTTCTTTTCTTTTTTTCTTTTCTTTTCTTCCCCCCCCTCTCTCTCTCTCATTCAGTTAGCTATCTTTTCTTTCTATCGGCAAGTTTAACTCCAAATACTTCTGGCGGCTCTGCAAAAGTGTGTTAAACAGTAAACCCTCGATCCCTCCTCTATTCAATATATTTGAAGTCCTCACCTCCACTGCGGACAAGGCTGAGTGCTTTGCTAGCAAATTCTCTTCCAACTCTACACTTGACTCGTCTGGAGCACCCACACTCGACTTCCCACCTAGTACTGAGGCTCAACTGAGTGAAGTATCTAACATCATCTCTGGTCTCTAACATAATTTCTAAGTTTGACTCAATTTAGTCAAGCGGGGCTGACAGAATTCCAGTCATCGTTCTAAGGAAATGTACCCCTGAACTCTAACCTGTCCTCTCCAAACTATATAAATATGACCTCGCTTCTTCATGCTTTCCTGCTTTTTGAAAGTCCTCCTCTGTTTTTAAAAAGCTCTGGAGAGCCCTTATTAAACTCTTAGCTATTTTTGGCAAAGTCTTCGAGGCTATAATCAAGGCTGAAGTGGTTCATCATTTCACATCCCAAAACCTATTCTCTGACGAGTAATATGGCTTCCGCTTTGCCAGATCTACTGCTGATGTGCTAACGATCATCACCAAGTATATATATCAGATTTTTGATAAGAACAGCGAAGCTACAAGACTATGATATAAGTAGTTTGTTCGATTTGATCCAATCTTTTCTATCCAATCGCGTAATGAAGGTCTATTGAACGGCAATGCTTCTAGATCCATTCATACAAACGCGGTAGTCCCCCAAGTCTTTATTCTAGGCCCTACGCTTTTTCTGTTCTTCATCAATGATCTTCCTGGTGTAATCAGTTCCCAGGTAGGCAACTATGCAGATGACACCACCATTTACACCCGTCTCAATAAGAAGTCTGCTAAGGCTGACAAAGTAAACCTCGCTGCAATCTGTGGTGGACTGCGATAAATGGCTCATAAACTTTAATTCTTCCAAAACGAAGCTGTTCTCCTTTAATTCCCCATAGAGAAACTTTCCTACCTTCATCAGTATGGATGACGCTCGTCTTCCAAAAAGCAATACACTGCGCCTCCTCGGTCTCACTCTCTCAACCGACCTTGAGTGGAGCAACTATATCGAATCAATAGCTACATCTACTGCTAGGAAGGTTGGGTCACTGTGTCGGGCCAGGAAGTTTTTCTCGTGAGAATCCATCTTGCACACTTATAAATCAACCACTCGGATATTTTGCCATATCTGGTCGGGTGCTCCTGCTATTCTTATCGGGGTTCTCGTCAAAATCCAAAGAAGGATCTGCAATGTAATCGATCTCATTTTCTCACTGACTGGGCGTGACTTCCCTTTGTCTTTTCTACAAATATTTCCACGTCTTCCGCTGTGGCGAGCTTATGTTCCTGATACCCCGACTACACGAATTTACTCGTGCTACTAGATTGGCAACTAGGTCCCACTCCTTTACCCTCTAAACAGTCAAATGTAACCGAAACTTCTACTCTAGCAATTTATTTTCTCGGACTTCCAGATTGCTGTACTTCCTGCCATATACTTGCTTCCCTGATAGCTTCAAATCTTCAAAAGTTTAAGGGAAACGTTGATTGCCATTTTCTATCTCCTTGTTTACCGTATTTCTCTTATCTTTTCTTCGACACCCACTTCAATTTGTCCTTCGTTTATTTATTTTTTTTATTTTTTTTTATTTTTATTTTTTGCCTTTCTCTGGCTGTAACCCCCGGGGAACCAACAGCTTTCTTGGAGTAAACGATTATAAAAAGACAACAAAAAACACAAACATGTGATTACTACACTGTACATCATAGTATATAAGACAACTGAAGATGGTTGTAGGGAACAGCAGCTAAAACTTGTGAGTAAAATAAGCAAGGATGCTGAATCTGAAAATGATCATACTTTTTCTTGGTTCTTCTTCTTCTATGTGCCCTGTCCCTACCGGACGTAGGCGATCATAGCTTTCCACGTTTCCCTATCAGTGGTGCCTCTGATCACGCCTTCTCCTGTTACACCATGCAATCCTCGTTCCGTCATCCACCTGATTAGGTCCTTCAAATATGTTATCCGTTGCTTTCCCCTGTCTCACTTTCCTTCTATTTGGCCTGTTAGTATTAGATTCTCCAAGCCCTCCTTCCTCATTGCGTGTCCCAGGAACTTCAGCTGTCTCTTCCTGATGCTCAGTATTAATTTCCTTTTTGTTTCCTCATCTTACCGTTTTTACTGTTAAAAAAATGCCTCGTGTTCAGGAAAAAAGTATTTTTTCATTTGTTTCTGTATATATGATACTGACCAATAGCAATGTTTGCCAAAGTAAAATCATAGAAACTGTTTAAATCGTATTAAACCCAAGAATTATTAGTCTACTTATTGAGAAATACTATTTTTTCTATAACAATCAGACCCTGTGTCATTAAAAATAACACGATTGAATATATCAAGACAACCAAGTATTTTCATCAGTCAGTCAGTTAAGTACCATACGTGATACACCCTTGGGCGATCATGTCTCTTTCGAGACATGACTGACTGGGCAGAAGATTATCCCGCAGTAGATTGCCATTGCTTTCTGCGGTAGACTGGTTGCCGACCAGGGCTATAGAACCCAATCTGTCTTGTTATTTAACCCATAACTGGAAGGAATAGACGGATTAATACATTTCCCAAGGGTATTTGCGCACAAGTGAATGCAATGAAACTGGCTGAAATTCAAACTCGGCTCCCCGATTTCTCATTCCGAGCCGATATCCAATGCATCACAACGCACAAATTTATAGTATCTTCCTATTAAAACAATTGTTCAGGAAAATATTTTCCTCAAGTCCGTTCACTATTATCGTTCTTTCCACTGTTGATTGTGGCTTTCTTCCTGATCTTTTGTTTGAAGTAGTTTGGAACGTCAATCTCTTCGTTATATCATTTTTTTCTCTTCACGCTATGCGCGCTATCCACTTTAAACGTTGCTTCTGTTGAATGTCTTTTAGTCAAGTGATTACTGTTATTTAGTAAAATTCTTTGTTATGGATTCTGCAAGGTTCCAAGTAGGATGATCCTAGCAAAGACCTACAGGCTTCATTCTTAAGAACCAACTGAACAATAAATAAAGTAAAAAGGTAACAAAAATAAACAGTGGAGAATAAGAAAAAGAAGTAATGAAAAAGAGAAAGAAAATGAAAAAGCGATAGAAAAATAAAAAGATAAAGAAGAATGAAAAAGAGAAAAAAAGACTGAAAAAGATAAAGAGAAAATGAAAAAGATAAAGAATAACGAAAAAGAAGGAAGCAATAAAAACAGGAAATAAAAAATTAAAATGAAGAAATTAAAAAAGAATGAAAAGATGAAAAAGATAAAGAAATAAAAAAGATAAAGAAGAAGTGAATAAGAGAAAGAGAAATGAAAAGAGAAAGAAGAAATGAAAAGATAAAAAAGGAAAAGAAAAAAGAGAAAGAAGAAATGAAAAAGTGAAAGAAGAAACGAAAAAAGAAAATGAAAAAGAAAAAGAAAGAAAAATGAAAAAGAGAAAAAAGAAACAAAAAAGGAAAATTAAAAGAATAAGCGAAAAAATGAAAAACAAAAAGAAAAAAGAGAAAGAGAAATAAAAAATGAAAAGGATAAAGAAGAAATGAATAAGAGAAAGAGAAATGAAAAAGAAAAAGAGAAAAAAGAAATGAAAAACAGCAAAAGAAAAAGGGAAAAAATGAAAAAGAGCAAGAACAAATAAAAAATATAAACAAGAAATGAAAAAGAGAAATGAAAAGAGAAGGAGAAATTAAAAGAGAAAGAAAATGAAAATAGAAAAAATGAAAAAGAGAAAAAATGAAAAGAAAAGGGGAAAAATGAAAAATAGAAAAAAAAATTAAAAAGAGAAAGAAAAAAGGAAACAGAGAAAGAAGAAATGAAAAAAATGAAAAGAAAAAGAGAGAAAAAATAAAAAGAGAAAGAAAAAATGAAAAAGAGAAAATGAAAAGAAAAAGAGAAAAAAAATGAAAAAAAGAAAAATTTAGAAAAAGAGGAAGTAAAAATTTAAAAGAGAAACAAAAATAAAAATCAGCAAGAAGAAATGAAAAAGATAAAGAAGAAATGAATAAGAGAAATAGAAATGAAAAGATAAAGAAAAATGAAAGAGAGAAAATGCAAAGAAAAAAGGAAAATGAAAAAGAGCAAGAACAAATGAAAAAGATAAAGAAAAAATGTAAAAGAGAAAGAGAAATAAAAGAGAAAGAAGAAATGAAAAAGAGAAAAATGAAAAAGGGAAAAAATGAAAAAGAGAAAGAAGAAATGAAAAAAGAAAATGAAAAGAAAAAAATGAAAAGAAAAAAAAAGAAAAAAGAAAAAGAAAAAAATGTAAAAGCGAAAATGAAAAAAAAGAGAAAAAATGAAAGACAAAAAATGAAAAACGGAAAGAAAAATGAAAATGCGCAAGAAGAAATGAAAAAGATGAAAAACAAATGAATAAGAGAAAGTGAAATGAAAAAGAGAAAGAAGAAATGAAAAAGAGAAAAAAATGAAAAAGAGAAAATGAAAAGAAAAAAGAGAAAAAAATGAAAAAAGCAAGAAGAAATGAAAAAGACAAAGAAGAAATGAAAAAGAGAAAAAATGAAAAAGAGAAAATGAAAAGAAAAAAGAGAAAAAATGAAAAACAAAAAAATGAAAAAGAGAAAGAAAAAATGAAAAAGAGTAAGAAGAAATGATAAAGATAAAAAAGAAATGAATAAGAGAAAGAGAAATGAAAAGAGAAATAAGAAACGAAAAAAAGAAAAAGAAAAAGGAAAAAAAGAAAACGAGAAGGAAGAAATGAAAAAGAGAAAGAAGAAATGTAAAAAGAAAATGAAAAGAGAAAGACAAAAAAGAAATCAAAAAGAGAAGAATGAAACAAAAAAGAGAACATTAAAAGAAAAACCGAAAAAATGAAAAACAGAAAGAAAAATGAAAACAGAAAGAAAAATGAAAACAGAAAGAAAATGAAAGAAGAAATAAATAAGAGAAAGAGAAATGAAAAGAGAAATAGACATGAAAAAAGAAGGAGAAATGCAATAGAGAAAGAAAAAATGAAAAAGAGAAAAATGAAAACATGGAGGAATTAAAAAAAAAGGAGAAATGAAAAAAAGAAAGTGAAACGAAAAAGAAAAAAAAGAAATGAAAAAATGAAAATAAAAAGAGAAAGCAGAAATAAAAAAGAGAAATAAAAAAGAGAAAATGAAAAGAAAAAGAGAAAAAATGAAAAAGAAAAATGAAAAAGAGAAAGAAAAATGAAAAAGAGCAAGAAGAAATGAATAAGAGAAAGAGAAATGAAAAGAGAAAAAGAGAAAAAAAGAAAGAAAAAATGAAAAAGAGAAAAATGAAAACAAAAAGGGAAAAAATAAAAAAGAGCAAGAATAAATGAAAAAGATAAAGTAGAAATGAAAAGAGAAAGAAGAAATGAAAAAAAGAAAAATGAAAAGAAAAAAGAGTAAAAATCAGACAAAAAAAAAATTAAAAAGATCAAGAAGAAATGAATAAGAGAAAGAGAAATGAAGAAAAAAAGAAAAATGATAAAGAGAAAAAAGAAAAAAAAATTAAAAGAAAAAAAGAAAAATGAAAAAGAGAAAGAAGAAATAAAAAAGAGAAAGAAGAAATGAAAAAAGAAAATGAAAAGAAAAGAAAATGAAGAAACGAAAAAGAGAAAAATTAAAAGAAAAAGGGAAAAAAATGAAAAACAGAAAGAAGAAATGAAAAAGAGAAAAATTAAAAAGGGAAAAAATTAAAAAAGAAAGAAGAAATGAAAAATAGCAAGAAAAAATGAAAAAAAGAAAATGAAAAAGAACAGAAAAAGAGAGAGAAGAAATGAAAAAGAGAAAGAAGAAATGAAAAAAGAAAATGAAAAGAGAAAGAGAAAGAAGATTTGAAAAATTACAAAGAAAAATGGACAAAATGAAAAAGAGAATGAAAGAATGAAAAATAAAAAGAAGAAATGAAAAAGAGAAAGAAGAAATGAAAAGAAAAAGAGAAAGAAGAAATGAAAAAGAAAGGAATGAAAAGAAAATAGAAAAATGAAAAAGTGAAAGAAAAAATGAAAAAGAGGAAAAAAAATGAAAAAGATAATGAGAAAATGAAAAAGCGAAAATGAAAAAGAAAAGAGAAAGAAAAAGAAAAAGAGAAAGAAAAATGAAAAAAGAGAAAGAAGAAATTAAAAAGAGATAGGAAAAATGATAAAACAAAATGAAAAGAAAAACAGAAAGAAGAAATGAAAAAGACAAAAATGAAAAGAAAAAAGTTGAAAAAATGAAAAAGAGAAAGAAGATGTGACAAAAAAGATGAAAAGAAAAAGAGAAAGAAGAAATTAAAAAAAGAAAAAATTAAAAGAATAAGAGTAAAAATGAGAAACAAAAAGAAAAATTAAAAAGAGCAAGAAGAAATGAATAATAGAAAGAGAAATGAAGAAATAAAAAGATGAAAAAGAGAAAAGAGAAAAATGAAAAGAAAAAGAAGAAATGAAAAGAGAAAGAAGAAATAAAAAAGAAAAAAAATGAAAGAAGAAATGAAAAAGAAAATGAAACGAAAAGAGAATGTGAAATGAAAAACAGAAAAATTCAAAAAGGGAAATTCAAAAAGAAAGAAGAAATGAAAAAGACAAAGAGGAATTGAAAAAAGAAAATGAAAATAAAAAGAGAAAGAAGAAATGAAAATGACAAAAATGAAAATAAAAAGAGAAAAATTAAAAAAGAAAAAAAGAAATGAAAAAGGAAATGAAAAGAAAAAGAAAGAAGAAATGAAAAAGAGAAAGAAGAATTATAAAATGAAAAAAGGGAAAAATTAAATTTAAAAAGAGAAAAATTAAAAAGAAAACGTGAAAAATTAAAAAGAGAAAGAAAAAAATTAAAAAGAGAAAGAAGAAATGAAAAAGAAATAATGAAAAGAAAAAAGAAAAATGAAAAAGAGAAACAAAAATAAAAAAGAAATTAAAAAGATGATGTGGAAATGAAAAAGAGAAAATGAAAAAAAAGAAAGAGAGAAAAATGAAATAAAAAAGAAAGAAGAAAATGAAAAAGAGAATATGAAAAGAAAAAGAGAAAAATGAAAAAGAGAAAAAAATGAAAAGAGAAAAAAAGGAATAAAAAAGAAAATGATAGAATGAAAAAAGAAAATGAAAAGAAAAAGTAGAAATGAAAATGAGAAAAAGAAAAAGAAAAAATGAAAAAGAGAAGGAAAAAATGAAAAAGAGAAAGAAGAAACTAAAAAGAGATAGGAAAAATAATAAAAAAATGAAAAGAAAAGGAGAAAGAAGAAATGAAATAGACAAAAATGAAAAGAAAAAGTGGAAAAAATGAAAAAAGAAAGAAAAAATAGAAAAGGAAAAGAAGAAATTAAAAAGAGTAAATGGAAAGAAAAAATGAAAAAGAGAAAGAAAAACTTAAAAAGAGAAAATGAAAAGAAAAAGAGAAAAAGGAAAAAATGAAAAAGAGAAAGAAGAAATGAAAAAGAGAAAGAAAAGAAAAACTGAAAAAGAGAAAATGAAAAGAAAAAGCGAAAAAAGGAAAACTGTAAAAGAGAAAGAAGAAATGAAAAAAGAAAAGAAAAAGAAGAAATGAAAAGATAAAGGGAAAAGAAAAAGAGAAAAAATCAAAAAAGGAAAGAAACGGAAAAGAGAAACTGAAAAGATAAAGAGAAAGAAGAAATGAAAAAGAGAAAATGAAAAGAAAAAGAGAAAAAATGTAAAACAGAAAGAAAAATGAAAAAGAAAAAGAAGAAATTAAAAAGATAAAGAAGAAATGAAGGTCAGAAAGAAAAATGAAAAAAGAAAGAAGAATTGAAAATGAAAAAATAAAATGAAAAAGAGTAAGAAAAAATGAAAAAGAGAAAAATGAAAAGAAAAAGAGAAAGAAATGAAAAACAGAAAGAAAAACCAAAAACAGAAAGATGAAATGAAAATTAGAAAGAAAAATGAAAAAGAGAAAATGAAATGAAAAATGAAAAAGAAAAAAACGAAAAAGAGAAAGAAGAATTGAAAATAAGAAAAATGAAATGAAAAAAGAGAAAAAATTGAAAAAGAGAAAAAGAAATGAAAAAGAAAAAAAAGAAATGAAAAGAGAAAAATGAAATGAAAAAGCGAAAGAAGAAATGAAAAAGGGAATAATAAAATGTAAACGATAAAGAAAAATGAAAAAATAAAGAAATTCAAGTGAAGAAAGAAATGTAAAAGATATTGAAAAATGAGAAAGAAAAATGAAAAAGAGTAAAAAAAGAATGAAGAAATGAATAAGATAAAGAGAATTGAAAACGAGAAATATTAAAAATATTTGTACATAAACCAGAATGATAAACCAATAATTTATGTTGGTTGTTTTCGATTGAGCGAATTTCGTAGAAAGATGCATCTTGCTGTGACCTTTGGTCATTATTCTCTCAAATCCACCGTTAACCATCGATAATTATGATTGATTTTTTAGAGTTTATCAATCATTTTGTGGGTTTCTTAAAGCCGAAAGATGTTTCATATTTTAGATAGAATTTATTATTTCAATAATTATCATCTAATTTCACCCCAAAACACATAAACACCAATCATCCATTGATTAAAACTTTTATTCGAAATGTTCACGAACCAAATCCCTCTTCATGAATCTACTCAGTAGTTTTATCTTATGCAAAAGTCAAGCATGTATTTTTATCTTCTCTAACCTTGATTCAACCCAAACAAAACAGTTTTTTCCCGTGTTTTGGAACTGTTGTATTCGATGAGGCAAAGATGTTTACAGAACAACAGCAACAAAGAAAAGTAAAAAATAAAATAACTTTGAAAAGGCCCCACCCAATAATGCCGCATTGACGAACGCCATTAACTTGTAACGAGACATATAGGAATGAAATGGTTTGTGTATTGCTCGATAATATGGCTGACACAAAACAAAATGAGTTCGCTTTTGGCATATGCTTTATTATTTTGTTCGATGTCAAAATGAAAGCGAGATCTGAGCTTTGAGAAAAGAAGGAATCCGAATAAGAATTGAAGGAAAGAATCGTTTCAAAAAAGAAATAAAAAAGAAATAAAAAGATAGGAATGAGCGAGCGATAAAAAGAACATTAGAAAAAAAATGAAAGAAAATCTTAATGCAGAAACACAAAATAAAGAAAGAAAGAAGAAAGAAGAAAGAAAGGAAGAGGTAACAGAAAAAATAAATGAAATAAATGCTTGAAAAAAAAGACAAGAAGAAATAATGAAAAGTTAAAGAGAAATGGAAGAAAAAAAAGAAGAGAAAAGAGGATTAAACGTAAGAAAGAAAGAAAGAAAGAATGCAAAATGAAAGAAACAAATGATTAAAAGAAAACAGTAAGATAAAAAGAAAAAATTAAAAATTAAAAAGTAATGGAAGAAAAATGACGAGGAAAGAAGATTAAACGTAGGAAAGAAAGAAATGACGAAAGAAAAAATGAAAGAAAGAAATGATTAGAAGAAAACAATAAGAGAAAAAGAGATAATGAAAAATTAAAGAGAAATAGAAGAAAAAAGAAGAAAGAAGATTAAATGAAAGAAAGAAAGAAAGAAAGAAAGGATGAAAGAAAGAATGCAAAATGAAAGAAAAAATGATTAAAAGAAAACAGTAAGAGACAAAGAAATAATGAAAAATTAAAGAAAAATGGAAGAAAAAAGAAGAAAGAAGATGAAACGTAAGAAAGAAAGAAATGATTAAAAGAAGACAGTAAGAGAAAAAGAAATAATGAAAAATTAAAGAAAAGTGAAAACAAAAAATAAAAGAAAGAAAGAAAAATACAAAAAGAATGAATTATTTAATAAATAATGAATAAAACAGACAAACAAACAAACAAAGCACAAAATCAAAAAATTAAAAACTTTCTGAAGACTAACAAGGAAATATAAAAGAAGGACTGAGAAAGAAAGAAAGAAAGAAAGAAAGAAAGAAAGGCTTCAAGAAAGAAAAGGGAAAAGAATAATGAAAGTAAAAAAAAAAGTCGTAACAAACCAGTGAAAAAAAGAAAAACCCAAAATATAAACTGTAAAATAGCAGAGAGAGAGAGAGAGAGAGAGAGAGAGAGAGAGAGAGAGAGAGAGAGAGAGAGGGTGATATGAAAAAGAAAGAAAAAATGAATAAATAAAAGAAACAAACAAACGAACAAACAAATGAATTTGCTGTTTTATCCAAAAAGTCTTTGAATATTACTACTAAAGACATAGAGAAATAACGGTGTATTTCCGGCCTCCGATCTCACTGCAGAAGACGAAATCTCGCCAGCTGGAGACTTGAAAGAAAATGAGCTGTTTGTATCGAACTTTGTGGTTGAATCACACACACGCCGCGCGCTAACGGGTGCACACACACACACACACACACACACACACACACACACACAAATACAAACATACACACGCTAACACACACACATATGTACACACACAAAAACAAACAAAACGAATGCACACACACACACACACACACACACACACACACACACACACAAACAACCGCAAGTATTTCGGGGAACGAAGCTTTCTACGGGAAATGACATTAATAAAAAGGTCTTCCCTTCATCAAGGTATCGTGGCCGAAATCTGTTTGGAAAGAGCGGCAGAGACTTGGAGTAACACAGTTGGTGCAACATGGCAGCGAGAGCGAAAACTCGAATAGTCACGGGTGAAGGAAAAAGGAAATTAAAGTATTGCTTTCGTGTGGGAAGATAAATCAAAGCAGGTTTGATTTGATAAAGAATATGAAAAGTTCAAATAGGTACACGATTGCACCGGCACTACTGTTACTGTGCACACACGTGTGTATGTAATATGTGTGCATGTAACGTAAGAAAATATCTCCGTTTATTCATATTGTTAGCAGTCATTGCCAATTAATATACACGCATAAGCACACACAAGTTTTTAATGACTTTTCTTATTTTTACTGATTAACCTCTTTCTGTATGCCGTGTCCATTCAGGACGCAGGGGATTATGACTCCTCACAATCTTGTATCCCTTGCAGATCTTAGCAACGTTCTTTTGTCAAGATGAGGCCCATACAAAGGTGAGAGGTGTGCGACAAATCTAGAAAATATCTGCGAAAGAAAAGTATTACAAGTAAGAAGATCCACGAGGACATCGTTTAGGCACTTGCCGAGGACTTCTTTTTCTATGAAACTGAAGCAGAACAGGGAGAGCACAGATCTTTGGTCTTCTTCTTCTTTTATGTGCCTTGTCCCTTCAGGACGTAGGCGATCATAGCTTTCCACTTTTCCCTATCCCTGGTGGCTCTGAGCACGCCTTCTTCTGTTACACCATGTAATCCTCGTTCCGTCATCCATCTGATTAGGTCCTTTAAATATGTCATTCGCTGCTTTCCCCTGTCTCTTTTTCCCTCTATCTGGCCTGTTAGTATCAGATTCCCCAAGCCCTCCTTCCTCATTGCTTGTCCTAGTAACTTCAGCTGTCTCTTCCTGATGCTCAGTATTAATTTCCTTTTTGTTCCCATCATTTCCAAAACCTCGTCATTGCTCACATGCTCGATCCATGATATTCGCAGCTGATATTCGCAGCATCCTTCTGTAGAACCACATTTCAGTTACTTTCAGTTTTTCTTTCATCTTTGATGATATTGTCCAGCATTCACTGCCATATTGAAGGACGGACAGCACGTAGCAATCCAGTACTCTCTTCCTAGTTTCTAGCGAAATTGTCCTGTTTCTTAATACTTTACTTAACTTCTGGAATGATTCCTTCGCCATGCCAATTCGCCTTCGGATCTCTGTGTCGCACTTTCCATCTTCTGTTATAACGCTTCCCAGGAATTTAAATTTTTGTACCTGCTTGATTCTGATATCCCCGACCTGTATTTGGCATTTTGGGCTGCCCTTTTTAATGATGACCATGCATTCGGTTTTCGTGCAGTTTATTTCTAGTCCTTTATTGTTATTTTATTCTGCTACCTTCTGTAGGAGGACTTGTAGTTTCCCTTCTGTGTCTGCTATCAGCACTGTATCATCTGCGTACCTTAGGTTGTTTAAATTGTGGCCTCCGATTACGAATCCAAGCATAACTTCTAGGGAACTCAAAATATTCTCGCTGTACATGTTGAACAGATCCGGTGAAACGACACATCCTTGTCTTACGCCCCTTTCTATCTTTGTATATCTACTCAATTCGTCCAGGTCGTCTAAAAACCAGAACCACTGATGAACATGCTGATGCCATTCACCGTATGGAGGACCGACGTCTTATTGTCCATCAGACAGCTGGGTCCGTATGCATTAGTTTTTGTACGGTCTATACTGTTTTACAGGAGAACTTGGAAATGAGCAAGATGTCTACAACATGGGTCCCAAGAATGCTGACACCAGAGCAGAAAATGAAACGGTTAGACATTTTGAGGGAAAATTCTGACTCGCTTCCAGGCGGACGCTGAGAATTTACACCGCAGATTGATAACTTAAGATGAAACATTGGTTAACCACTTTAACCTGAATCAAACCTTCAGGAATTTAAATGCAATGTCAATTCCCATATCTTATCCACTTAACTCCATCCCTTTTCACATCACCCTGTTTATCTTGTTCTTTTCCTTTCTCTCTAACTTCGCAACTATCTTCACTCCTGCGTTCACTTCCTTCTCTTGCCCTTTCTCTTTCACCCCCTATAGCTGATTCGTCTTTCTCTTCACTCTCCTCTTGTCTAATACTTCAATTCTCTTATGTAACTCCAGCCCTTTCTACATCACCCCGCGTATCTTGTTCTTTTCCTTTCTCTCTACCTTCGCAACTATCTTCACTCCTGCGTTCCCATCATTCTCTTGCCCTTCCTCTTTCACCCCCTATAGCTGATTCGTCTTTCTCTTCACTCTCCTCTTTTCTGATACTTCAATCCTCTTATGTAACTCCAGACCTTTCTACATCACCCCGTGTATCTTGTTCTTTTCCTTTCTCTCTACCTTCGCGAACTATCTTCACTCCTGTGTTCCCATCATTCTCTTGCCCTTCCTCTTTCACCCCCTATAGCTGATTAGTCTTTCTCTTCACTCTCCTCTTTTCTGATACTTCAATCCTCTTATGTAACTCCAGACCTTTCTACATCACCCCGTGTATCTTGTTCTTTTCCTTTCTCTCTACCTTCGCAACTATCTTCACTCCTGTGTTCCCATCATCCTCTTGCCCTTCCTCTTTCACCCCCTATAGCTGATTCGTCTTTCTCTTCACTCTCCTCTTTTCTGATACTTCAATCCTCTTATGTAACTCCAGACCTTTCTACATCACCCCGTGTATCTTGTTCTTTTCCTTTCTCTCTACCTTCGCAACTGTCTTCCCTCCTGTGTCCCATTCCTTCTCTTGCCTTTTCCCTTTAACCCACTGTAACTGGTTCGTCTTTGTCTTCACACTTTTCTTGTCTAAAACTTTAACTCTCTTTTGTAGCCCCCTGTACATCAGTGGTGGTACCGCCTTGCTTGGGGTGAAATGATTAAAAAGAAAAAAAAAGAGTTGAAAAACTTTAGTTTTCCAACCCGGAAGTATTGTGAGGGTGTGTGTGTGTGTGTGTGTGTGTGTGTGCGTGAGGTGAAGATTCCGAAGGTGTAATCCTGATAGACTATCTGGAAAAGGGGGGAAAAACTATTAATGAGCAATTTTGTGGTGTATTGGATATCGACTCGGAACGACAAGTCGGGAAGCCGAGTTTGGATTTCAGTTAAATTACTTGCATTCACTTACGCACAAATACAAAGGTTGATAGGCCGTAGAAAACGAATCAATTAATTAAGATCCACGAGTTTCTTTTTGGCACCAGGAGGTCTCTCTTTTTTGCCATGCGTCAATTGTCTTTCCTGTCAGAGGACTCTTTATTTTTTTATTTCGTACTTTTATTTTATTTTGTTTTTTTTTTGTAGTTTTTATTTTATTTTATATTTTTATTTTATTTAGTGTTTTTTATTTTATTTCGTATTTTTATTTAATCCCTACACATCAACATGTTCATCAGTGGTTCTGGTTTTTAGACGACCTGACCGAAGATCTGTGCTCTTCCTGTTCCGCTTCAGTTTCACAGTTTCACAGAAAGTGAAGTCCTCGGCAAGTGCCTGAACGATTCTCGTGGATCTTCTTGCGTGTAATACCTTTCTTTCGCAGGTACTTTACGACTGCTCGGGCCTCTGTTTTGTGTATTTGGTCGGCGGGGGGGGGGATAACCATCGTTTAACGATACAAGTCTTACTAATTAACCCATAGCTGGCGTATGAAAAAAATGGATTCATATCTTTCCGAATTCAGTGAACCAACTGGAACAAAAGATGATGAAGATAGATTTAACCCTTACCTTGAAGAGTTTATAATTGTAGTATTCAGGGGAGCATCCACACAGAAGTCTACTTCTAAAGACACAATGTAGAAAGAAAATTTATTGTTGATTTTAGATTGGTCGATTGATTCGTTTTCTACGGCCTATCAACCTTTGGCAGTATACTTAAAGCCAGAAAATATTTTTAGATTTTAAGAATCTGTTCGAGATAATAATAGCTTAATGATAAAAGTCATACTATTTAACCCATAGCTGGGGAGAAAAGAGGTAGATTTATATCTTTCTCAAGAGTATTTGCGCGTAAGTGAATATAACGAACCCGACTGGAATTAGGACTCGTCTCTCCTATTAACAACACCGAGCCTGAACGGGCATGATTTCAGATCCTATCATACGAACGCGAGCGTCCCTCAAGCCTCTATTCTAGGTCCTACGCCTTTTCTGATCTTCATGAACGATCTCCAAGATGTAATCAGATCCCAACTAGGCATATACGCTGACGACACCACCATTTATTCCCGCCTCAATAAGAAATCTGCCAAAGCTGGCAAAGCTAACCTCGCTGCTTATCTTGAAAGGGACCTCCAATCTGTGGTGTCCTGGGGTGAGAAATGGCTCTTAAAATTTAATGAAGCTGCTATCCATTAACCACCATAGTCCATCCCCCGCCATCAGCATGGATCACGCTAGTTTCCTTGAAATCAAAACACTGTGCCTCCTCGGCCTCACTCTCTCAGCAGTCCTCAACTAGAACGACTACATTGAATTAATAGCTAAATCTACTGCTTTGAAGGTCGGGTAACTGTGCCGGGCCGGGAGGTTTTTATCGTCTGAATCCATCTTGCACATATACAACTCTACCATCCTCCGTGCATTAGATACTGTTGTCATAACTGGTCAGGCACCCCTGCTATTCATCTTGGGGTTCTTGACAAGATCCAAAGGCAAATCTGCCATGTGATCGATCCCGACCTAACAGCTTACCTCCACTCAGTTTCTCACCGACAAGATGTTGCTTCCCTCTGTCTCTTCTACAAATATTTTCACGGCTTCTGCTCCGACGAGCTTAGGTCTCTGGTGCCCATCTACACAAATTTACTCAAGTTACTAAACTGGCACCTAGGTCCCACCGTTTTACAGACAAAACAGTAAAATACAGCCTCCATTTCTACAACCTCAGCTTCTTTTCTCGCATTTCCCGCCAGTGAAACTCTCTTCCGTGTTCTTGCTTCCCTGATAGCTACAATCTCCAAGAGTTTAAATGCAACGTCAAATGCCATCTCTTAACTCCTTGACTCCCATCCATCTCTTATCCTTTCCTCGATACCCACTGTATCTTGTTCTCTTTTTTAACTCTATTCTCATGTAACTCTCTTCCAATTCTTCTCTTACCCATTCTCCGGCACCCCCTGTAACCTGTTTCTCTTCCTCTTTCCTCTCCTCTCATTGTAACCCCCTTGTGTACCAGTGGCAGTACTGCCTTGCATGGGGTGAAACAAATATTTTAAAAAATATCCATTACCCCACCCACGTTGTGGTGCAGGGGATATCGACTCGGAACGAGAAAATCGGAGAGCCGAGTTCGAATTCCAGCTGAATTCCTTGCATTCACTTACGGGCAAATACTCTTGGGAAAAGTATTAATCCATCTCTTCCCTCCATTTATGGGTTAAATAACAGGACAGATTGGGTTCAATGCGGATATGTGTGTGTGTGTGTGTGTGTGTGTGTGTGTGTGTGTGTGTGTCAGATTAAATTATTTGCAAACATTATGTTTGCTTATTTTTAATAAAAACCTTCCATAGGACAGATTGTGTTCTATAGCCTTGGCTGGCAACCAGTCTACCACAGAAAGTAATGGCAACCTACTGCTGGATAATCTTCTTCACAGTCAGTCATGTCTCTTTCGAGACATGATCGCCCAAGTGTGTTTCACGTATGGCACTCAACTGACTAAATATAATAGTTGGAATCATGATGAAGGCGTTTACTGGTCATAAAGATGGGGGATTGGTTTGCTATTGTTATGAAGTAAAAAAACTGATCCCCCATTAATTATTACATAATAATATAATACATCTCTTTCCCCTTTAGCCATGAGTCAAATAACGGGATAGATTGGGTTCTATAACCTTGGCTGGAAACCAGTTTACTGCAGAAAGCAATGGCAACCTACTGCGGGATAATCTTCTGCCTGGTCAGTCATGTCTCTTTCGAGACATGATCGCTCAAGCACTTAACTGACTGACCCCACCCACGTATGCGAGTTAAAAACAATTGATATTAACTTCGGTGATCGTACGGGAACCTGTGTTCCAACCGGACGGGGCCGTAAACTGCTGCTGATGCTGCTGGTACTGGTGATGCTGATGATGATAATGATAATGATATTGACGATGGTCTATTAAAAGTGAGTTAAACGGCTAAACACATCAAGTGATTCTAAATATGATTAATTAGTTGATTTTAATATAAATTATCAATAGAAGTAGATATTTTCGCCAATCGTCCGGTTCACACTCCTCCTTACATCTTTCGGGCAGGTGCCAAATGTTATCCTTTGTTTTCTGTTTAGAATTGGGTTCCCGGTTCCTTCTAAGGTCTTTTCAATCTGTTTCACTACCAGTGTTAGGGTGCGTCTAAATGGCTTTATCGCCTTGTTTAGGATAAAATGACAAAAAATTATTTTTGAAATGACTTTTATATAAGTATTTAAGTCCCTTGATACTTATTTGACATTGCTATGGCCGTGGACACTGCAAACAAAACTTTTTATCTCGTTTTCAATAAAAGTTTTCTGCGGCTAGTGACGTATATTCAAACATTGCTCGCTGGAGAATCGTCCGAAATCGTTCGGACATTGTGCTTCTTATTGATCCTCGCTATATAGATAGGAAGATAGATAGATAAGAATGAAGTGTAATAGATAGATAGATAGATAGATAGATAGATAGATAGATAGATAGATAGATAGGAATGATGAGATAGATAGATAGATAGATAGATAGATAGATAGATAGATAGATAGATAGAAATGTAGTGTTATAGATAGATAGATAGATAGATAGATAGAAATGTAGTGTGATAGATAGATAGATAGATAGATAGATAGATAGATAGAAATAGTGTAGATAGATAGATAGATAGATAGATAGATAGATAGATAGATAGATAGATAGATAGATGTAGTGTGATAGATAGATAGATAGATAGATAGATAGATAGATAGGAATGAGGTGTGATAGATAGATAGATAGATAGATAGATAGATAGATAGATAGATAGATATGAATCGAATGAGATAGATAGCTAGATAGATAGATAGATGGATAGATAGATAGATAGATAGATATGAATCGAATGAGATAGATAGATAGATAGATAGATAGATAGATAGATAGATATGAATCGAATGAGATAGATAGATAGATATAGATAGATAGATAGATAGATAGATAGATAGATGTAGAAATGTAGATAGATAGATAGATAGATAGATAGATAGATAGATAGATAGATAGATAGATAGATAGATGATGATAGATGAGATAGATAGATAGATAGATAGATAGATAGATAGATAGATAGATAGATAGATAGATAGATCTTGCAAAGGAAATAATTGATGTTATCGGATGAGTGAAAGCGAGAGAGAGAGCAATAATAAATTATTATGGTACATGCGTCTGTGTGCGCCCATTTTTTCTGAAATGCTCTGTTTCTGGTTTCCCTTAATGCACATTAGCAAATCTCTGCTGAGCCAAAAAAGAATATGTTCGAATCCTTTTTTCATCAATGCAATTTTTTTTTCATTCTTACTTGTTTTAATACGGCTCTGCCATTTGACTCCAAACTGTGAATCTGTTATCGTCGTCTTTTGCGGTGTTGCCTATCAAAACCTCCAACGTGTCTCAGTTCCTTTTTCAATACGAAAATATTGGATTACGAAACACGTTTGCGCTTCCATTTCCAAGAAAAGGTTATCTGTGATCTGATAAATTTCTAACGGATTCCAAGGTTTAGTGGATTCATCTACACACGCTGACTCATTTAAGCTGATCGAGAACATTGCAGTCTCGAATTCTAGTACACCCAAGTAAGATCATCATGTGGTCAGATTTCGATCCTTTACGTCGCGACCCACTGTCAGTTGACGTTAATATGGACATAAAAATTTATTACTATTTTTAATATTTGCATAATACCCGCAAAAAATGACCGGATTTCTTACATATGAATCGGCATTTCTGTTTAATTTCAGAATAACTCTTTTATTTACTAGGATCAAATTCTGTTTGATATCAGTGGGAAAAGTCTTAGATTACACGCGCGCGTGCGCAAACATATATTTTCTCAATTCACACAAACCAAATGGGCCCATTGCGTCCAGCAACACCCATAATTTCATTTTTGTTCCCTAATGAAGCATTAATAAAACGAAAAATGTTAGATTTATAAACGTTACTGTTTGTTCTTTGATTGTTTGATCCCAATTTATATATATAGTCATCCGCAGACAGTCATGTTTCGCTGTATCTCAGCTCGTCAGTACGGTTAGACATCCGATTACTTCTAGCCAGGATTGAAATCCGAACGAATTGGCATCAGTCGGCAATTCTACCTCTAAGCTATCGGCGCTCGGTGGAGAAAGACTAATAGTTAGCCTGTTATATGCACAATTTAATAACACGCCAGTAGCCGAGAGTGTTCAAATTCATTATTGAACGAACGATGCGTAAATAGCTACTGTTTTTAAAGTCTACCATTTCTCCATAGTGCTCAATCGTAAATAGTAATCCGAAGACAGTTCCGTTTCGCTGTATCACAGCTCATCAGTCCGGATATATATATATATATATATATATATATATATATATATATATATATATTTACAATAAATTGTTATTACAAAAATGTGTGCCATTCGGCAGGATTCGAACCTGTGACCCCTATTTACATAGAGGAAGCTATCATTTGATCTGGCAACGTCTTAGACCGCTCGACCACGAATGGCCTCCAGTCTAAACGAGGTTTTTATCATGCCTATATTTCAGAGCAGATATGATTGTTTGTGATGAATCGAAAATTGTGTTATATAGGCTTGATAAAAACCTTGAGAGGTCTAAGACGTTGCCAGATCAAATGGTAGCTTCCTCTATGTAAATAGGGGTTGCAGGTTCGAATCCTGCCGAATGGCACACATTTTCGTTATAACAATTTATCGTTACAATCAAGCCGGTAGATATAAATAAATTGTAAATATTATGTTTGTTTATATTTAATAAAAACCTTTCATGGGACAGATTGTGTTCTATAGCCTTGGCTGGCAACCAGTCTACTGCCGAAAGCAATGGCAACCTATTGCGGGAAAAGCAGTTAGTCATATCTTTTTTTTGGACATGATCGCCCAAAGCGTGTATCACGTATGGCACTTAACTGACTGACTGAATATAATAGTTAGAATCATGATCAAGGCTTCTACTAGACATAAAGTGGGGAATCGGTTTTCTATTGTTATAAAGTAATAAACTGATCCCCTACTAATTACTACATAATAATATAATACATCTCTTCCTTCAGTTGAACTGGCTAAATATAACCGTAATTTTTTTACTAACAAATTCTTCTCCCGCTTTTCTCGTTTGTGAAACACTCTTCTGGTTACATGCTTTCCAGTTAATTTTAATCTTCAAAAATGTAAATGTCAGTTGCTATCTTCTGTCCCCATGATTACTTCTCTTCTGTACTTTGGTCCTGGGCATGACGGTAAACGGCATCCGGTAGCAAGGCCTCTGATTGGGAGGTTGTGAAGAGCATGGAACCACCTTTTAATTGTTGTTGCTCTCAGGTCTACCCTGACCCGGAGTGGTAGCACCTGTTAGGATCCTAGCTATGGGCAAATAGTTAACCCCCCCCGAATTAGTGTCAAAACACTATGAAAGTATAAAAATACACTTCTATAGAAATATATACATAAAAATAGACTTTTATAGAAAAATATACATTTTTAAAGGAAAAATATTACCAACAATATATTTTTGAAAAAAAAAGTTATTGCCATAACACATAAAGAAATAAAATTATTCTCAGTAAAACATTTTTAAATACAAAACGAGAAGACATTTTCAGTTTTCCAAAATTAAAAAGAATTTAAAAAAAACTTTCATTAAAATCTAAATCAACCTTTTCACTATAACCAAACATTTCAAAAAATATCTTAAAACCCTACCTTTTTTATATTAAATAAGCCACAGAGGTTGATATGCTGTTCAACAAAACTAACTCACTCACTCTTCTGTACTTGCTCCTTATTTTTTTATTTTTTTATTTTTTTTTTTTTTTTTTTGCTAATTCAAGTGTCTTTACTGCTTGGAGAGAACTCGATTAAAAAATAATAATAAACGCTTAAGCAAATTAACTGTTAACCAACTCCAAGGTCTCACTCAACACTACACACCAGTATCAGAGGTTTTACTGAAGATTATCAACGCCGATCTCGTTCAGCACCTCACAGCACACAGGCTCCTCTCGGACAAGCAGTATCGTTTCCGCTTCACCAGGTCTACTGCCGTACGTGTTAATAAAACTTTTTTTTTTTTTAATAATTAAAAAATAATTTGATCTATCCTGTTAATAATAACATGAACATTTTACGGATAAAACTGTTTTTATTTCGTTTGGGACCTTGATTTTTTTTTCTTACTATGCTGCTTTTTCAGCGAATTCGTGGAGGTACCTAAAAAAGACATCAACGAGATATCTCTCGAAATATAAATATACTGATTAAACCAAAAGGAATACAAATAAATGAACGAAGATTTTGGTAAGAAAAATTCGGCATCATTGTGATAGAGCGGGTGTAATCATTTCACCCCAAGCAACACAGTAAAGTCTCAAAGACGGGGATTACAGACTACCAGAAAATGAAAGCATTCTTAACGGAGAGAACAATAAAATAACAGGAATTAATAAAACAGTCAATAACGATTGACACTGCATTTACATTTCTCAAGTTCAAAATTAGTTGAAAAGCAAAAAGCTGGTGATAGAATTACACAAGCGAAAAGTGCTATAGAAGAAATTGTTAAATTTGAGCTTATGGTAAATTCTTGATTGGTTACCGTTTTCTGGGAGAACTTGTATCATGCACGTCCTAAAGCTAGTAGCAAATTTTTAGTCTGGGTGTGGCTTTTCCATGTCTTTTCTACAAGTATTTTTATAGCAACTGTTCTGAAGATCTTTTCTTCTCTGATATCCCGACCACATTGCTTTACCTGTGCTACAAGATTAACATCAAGGTCACACTCTTTTAAATGTTACCTCCTCCTCTACTCTAATAGTTTCTTTTCTCGCGCTTACAGTTTGTGGAACTCCCTTCCGTTTACTTACTTCTTTGATAGTTACAAACTCTAAAGATTTAAATGCAGTATCAATTGTAACCACCCTGTGACGCAGTGACATTCCTGCAATGCTTGGGGGTAGAATGATGAAAAAAAAAAAAAAAGATATGAAACGAAGATTTAAATATATCCTCTAAATGACCCGGCCTAAACGGATTATGGAAGTGTCAGCGTTTGCTAGGGGTAACAAGAGAAATGATGTTAAGAGCTGTAGAGACTGTGATAGATAGATAGATAGATAGATAGATAGATAGATAGATAGATAGATAGATAGATAGATAGATAATGAAGAGGCATAGATAGATAGATAGATAGATAGATAGATAGATAGATAGATAGATAGATAGATAGATAGATAGATAGATAGATGAAGACTATGATAGATAGATAGATAGATAGATAGATAGATAAAGATAGATAGATAAAGATAGATAGATAGATAGATAGATAGATAGATAGATAGATAGATAGATAAAGATAGATAGATAGATAGATAGAAAAATAGATAGATAGATAGATGAAGACTATGATAGATAGATAGATAGATAGATAGATAGATAGATAGATAGATAGATGTGAAGAGACGTAGATATATTGATATATAGTTAGACAAATAGATAGTTACTGAAGAGACTGTCATAGATAGATAGATAGATAGATAGATAGACAGACAGACAGACAGACAGACTAACGTTTTATTTATGATTTTCTTTTTTGTTTGTCCATAGGGAGAGTAAATATTAATTTATTCTTCATCTCAAAGACTGGTTCTTAATTATTTCTGAAGTTTTTTTGCTTCCTATTCCCGAGTGGCAAGAATTGGTTAAGTTCTTCTGCTGGATTTAAAAGTTCTTTCTAAAAATACCACCGACACCAAACATCAAATGCGTGCGTAACCCATGCGCTGTGTTATCCGTTGGCAGCCAATCAATCGACTGCCCAGAAGGCGCAACACGATCTTATAACTGCAGAAGGGAGTTCTGATAAATGCTATAGTGCTTCTAATGTTAGTTCCAATACACGACCCGTAATACATGCGTTCAAGCTCCGCTGGGACAAGAGGGATTGCTTTTCAGCAGATAAAGGCGGCTTTTTAGTAGATTAATGAGAAGCGAGATAGTAGTCAAAAACATCTTGACGGGCATGAAAGACAGCAGAGGGCATTGTAGAATTAGTACTTAGCAAGGGCAAACGTGGCAATCATAGAACAAGTGAACTCGTGCTTACAAGATAAAAATGCCAATAATTCATGGATTACATACCGGATATACTCGCCTATCATGCAACGCTTCAAGACCTAATTTTGAAGCTAATTTTATCAATATTTTATCTTTTATAATACCAATTACAAATATAAATATACGACTATCAAAATACGTATATATATATATATATATATATATATATATATATATATATATATATATATTTTACGAGAGTAAATATGAATATAAATTTAATTGTTTTTGATAAATTAATTTAATTTTTAAATAGTAATTTTAACCCCGCTACCGTCCTCTTCCTGTCTCCTTTGATTATCTACCTTTATAAAATATGGATACTTTTACTAATTTAACCCCCGATTTCTTCTGCAAGTATATATATATATATATATATATATATATATATATATATATATCTTTTTCACAACATAAATTTTTATAAAAAATTTTAAAATAATTAAAAAAGAATTTTTAATTAAATTTTTATTTTATTTATTATTATTATTTTTATTTATTTATTTTATTTTAATTATATCTAATTTTATCATTAATTAGATTAACTTAATTAAATTTATTTAAATATATATCTGCTTTTTCCCCCTAAATATTTTTATAAATACTTTAACCCATTTGTGGACGCTGGTTTTGTTTGACACGTATCGAGCGTCTCTAAAATATGGAAATTTTTCTTTTTTCTTTTCTTTTTCTTTATCCTTCTTACCCCTACATCCCTTTCCTTCTGTTTTGTTTAACCCAATTCTCAACTTAACACCACTTCCTATTCCATCTTTTAACCCCTTCCCCTTGTAAAGCCAAACAA